>JANEMJ010074661.1:35805-97331 GCA_024361745.1 Cacatua alba
ACTTAATAGACACTTAAAGAAATACGGGTATTTTCCTTCTTTCTGTGCTATATCTCTGAGTTGAAATAATCTATGGGTTTGTATCATGTAAGATAAAGATTTCGGTAATAAAAGATACATCATTATTTCAACATAATTTTCATGAAATAATCTTTTTTATGTATATGAAATGTGAAAAAATCATGTGAAACAAGCACTTAGTTAAAAAGTGGATTGAAATTCAGCATGGAATTGAAAGAGCATATATAAGACATGCAATATGTTATATGTTATATATACTATATATTATTTTTATTAGGCATATACAATATTTGACTTGACCTAATTAAAATTTATGTATTTAAAAAATGCAGTGATTTTCAAAACAAATCTCTTATAAACTTGGAAAGTACAGTTCTGTTATGAAATCACTTTCATGACTTTTCTTTATATATATTTGGCCTAGGTATAATTATGTCCAAGCTTGCAAGGGTAATTTTAGCAAATGGAGTTTTAAGACCAGCCTCCTCAGTTCTCTGAAGTCTTAATTCAACTCAAATTAGCACAGAACATAACACAAAGAAAGCTTTCAGCAACCATATTTACTTGGTATTTTACACAGTGCATCACAGATCAATGGAATGGAAAATCTAGTGTTAAAAAATTTTCTCAGAGGGTGGGTGGAGGAAATACTGTGGAAGCACATCTCCTGCACAGAAATAACCTTATGCATGGGGAGCCAGGTACCTATAAACTGAAGAAAGTAATTCATAGACATTCACCTTGCAGTACCCAAAACACACACTGTAACACTCCTGGGATGTCTACTCGTCAGTAATGCACACAAACATGCATACAAGCCCTCCTGAGCAGCAACACCAAAATGAGGTGAGTCTGCCAGCATCATCACTACTACTTGCAAATACCTTTCTACCACTTGCACTGTTCCCTCCATGTTTAACTGAGCATGCCTCCGAATCGCAGTTTCCAAAGTGGAAGCATAAATGAATTAAAAATGCAACACTTCACAGTGAGGGAGCAATATTAGCTCAAAACAGTTTCAAGTTATATGACTTCCAGTGGTTCCACTTTTTCTCAAGGCATAGACCAGATGACAGACATGTGGAATCATTTTTATGCCTGTGGTAAGAAAGGAGCCCCTGGGGGAGACTTCAAGCCACTATAACCTTGCAATATCTCACTGCATAGGTGGCAGACAACCTATGTAACTTGCCCTGTATAGTTCATGTTCTAGGAGGATTGCAGAACACAGTAACAGACTAGGCAATTTGGAAAAGCTGCTCAGGCAAAGTTAAAGTGATTCTGAAGAGATTTACAAAATCACAAAAGGAAATAAAATCCATATAATTCAACGATGCCCAGTGACCTTGTCATCTCAAGTATGCACACTTTGCAGAGATGTCCTGAAGGGTGTCTGTAGTTCGCCCAGAGCAGATCTATCATAGAACCACAGGATAATTTTGGTTGGAAGAGACCTTCACCTGAACCAAGCTCTTGTTCAAAGCAGGGCCCACCTCAAAGTTATGTATAACTTCAAATATAGATCAAATTTCTCAGAGGCCTTCCACTTGAGCTTTGAATGCATGACGATTTCACAAACCCCCTGGGCAACCAGCTTCAATGTTTAACTAGCCTCACGGAGGATTATTTTTTCCCAATATCTGACTGGAATGTCCTTTGTGGCAACCCCAGTGGCCCCCAACCTTTGCTGTGCACTTTCAAGTAAAAACTGTCTGTAGCTACGTTACAACTTTGCACTAGGAAGATGGACACAGATAAAATCTTTCCATAGTGCTGCTGATCAGACACTTGTGAGGTGATAATCATAAGATCTACCCCAGAAATCAGAAAAATGAACTTCTAATGCAGCAAAATTAAGTGGGTTATAACAGTACATGAATAACCTGAATGTATTCAACATATTATGCATCGAAGTGAAATAGCCACAAAGATTAAGAGCTGACATTTCAGTAATTAAACTAACATTTTAGTAAAGGATAAATATGTCAATCTATACGACAAACCAACAAATATTAAATTACTCACAGGCCAGCATACTGCAAGACAAAGAAAACTGTAAAAAAAAGGACAAGGAAAAGTAATAAAAAGGAATTATTTAGTACTCCAGCTGTGTTGGACATGACTTTTATTTATTTGTTTTCTTTTAATTAAGTGTGATATACTGAAAACAAACATGAGAAATACCATTAGAAAGCCTGAGATGCTACTTGAAATTTGAGCTAATTGTATTATCCTTCCTGTGAACTGTGCTACTAAGAAATAATAGACAGCAACAACACAAAAACCTGGAAGGGCTATTTTCTGAAATAGAAGAATGGATTGCTGGAACTGCTTCAAGGTGCAAAGAAAATTGTATGCAGAGTTAATATGACACAATATGAAAGAAAGAGATTTATGGAGAAAAAGAAACATTATTTCTCTGAAGATAACTGAAAACTGCGTTTTAAATGCATTTTAAAACTAGCAGCCCCAGTTTGTAAAGGAGAAAGAGACATCTGCAATTAATAAAGGGATTGGGTGGAGAACCATATTTTCTCATATTGGGTAAACACCATTAACATTGCTGTGGTATTAAATGCTTTTATGGACAATCCAAATGCGCTTTGCTCCTACCTATCTTTATCAGTGCTCTCTGTGAAGTTCCCAGGACCAGTGTTTCCCCAGTCTTCACCTCCCCATGCAGCTGATGCCTATGCACAACTGTGGGCACTAAGCTTTAATGCCCACCCAGCAACTCAGGAAAACCAGGATTAAAATGAGGATTTTTCTCCTGGAGTAGCCAAAGTAGCATGCTCTTGTTTAACAATATCAAAATCATGACTCAATTGTTTCCACCTTCCTTATTAAAATTCTCTCATGTTTGAATTAAAGTTTTGATAAATCTGCTGTAACTTTCAGAGTACCAGATAACTGAGAGTAGATTTTAGGTTATTTTAGAAGGCTTCCTATGAGTTTCAGTAACTACAGGAAAAAAAATGAAGATAAGGAATCAGTGATTAAAAAAGACTTTTTGCAATGTCATCATGAGAAAACATTTTCCTCTATGGAAAGAAGAAAACAAGATAATATGTTTGCAAATACTGAATAATTGTCCTAAACTCAGACTAACAAGATAACAAAGAAAAGTGCCAGGGGTGGGATTACTTAAGAAGGGAGATTGTAAGGTAGAGACACACAAGGTGGACAATTTAAATTTCAGATTTTAAAGACTTTTAATGCCTCTTCCTTTTTCCAAGAGGAAACAAATTACCAGTGCTTGTGAGAATAAATGAGAGTTAAAGGTGCAGGTTAACAGTCTTCAAGAACCAGAAGAGGAAAATTCAGCCTGAAGTTAACTTTGAACCTGAGAAAAAGACCCTGCGTCTGCTTTCCCGAAGGCTGCCTTTATCTGCCATCTGAGCCTCCCCACCATCGAGCACTGAAAAGAAACAGCTTTTTAATTTACACATCTGGACTTCACTTGAAAATGTTTTGGAAAACTTGTACAAAAAAAAAAAAAAGGCTTTTGGCACAGATCATATTAAAGGAGAAGTGAAATAAATGATAAAAAGTAAACTGTAAACTAGCCCTGCTTCCTATTGTATTTTGAATTAATGGAAGCCACTGTTCAAGATGGACAATGAACACAGGTAATTCTTTGAAAGTAATAAACACATGCTAATACTAATTACGGAGAAATCATTATTAATATTCAATAATCATAATGCCAGTTTAAAAATTGCCTGTGTTGGTTAAGACAACTCCAACTACAAGTTGTAAATCGTTATGTTCTCATGAAATAGTTGAGAAAAGCCTAACTGTGCCAAATGTATTAATTCCTTGAAAACATTATGAGCAAATACTGACAATGTGTTAAAAAGTTTAAGGACAGAAAAAATATTATTCTCTGTAAACAGTTGTTTCATGTTTTATTTGAGCTATTTAAGTGAATTGACCTTCTAAATGAACATTACAAACTAAAAATGGGCTGATGTATCATGTGAAATTAAAAGTAAAAAGGAGACAATAAGATTAGTTACAGTTTAAATACCAATAGTTTTTATAAACTTTGGTGAAGTGGGACATTTTCCTTTAAAACTATTTAAATTAATACTAGAAACCAGTTTTGCTACCTGTAGTGAGTCTTATAATAATCAGTTGAATACTGTGGAGAGTATTGCTCACCCAGTAGCTTCTCATCTATCAAAGGCAGAAGTCACATCCTCACTCAAACATGAACACTAAAAAAGGGAAAATACACAGCAAGGCCAAATCATTAACAATGGGAAGTTCAGCTGATATATTTAAAACAACCCAACACCAGAATCCAAGTTGTTTTACATACCTACATATTTGAAATTCAGGAAAGTATCTAAATTAAGCAGAAATGCAAAATGGGAATAGCAAAACTTCTATTTTGGAAGTCACAACAAATAAAACACATCTCTATTTCACTTGAATTCTAAAATTCCCTACATAAATTGCCCAAATTCTAATTATTTTAATGTGAATTGGTATAAGTTGAATTTTACACTTTTCTATTAAGATGCATGTATAAAATAAGTCTTTACCTAAATACACCATTCCCCCAATAAATAATTTATAATAATGTGTATCAGAAGTTAAAAAAAATTGTAATAGTAAAAATAGTGTAAGATGGAATTAAAATCCTGACTATGAAAAAGGAAAATTCCAGATACAGTTGTAATATTTGTAATACACGGCTATGAAAGACTATATCTGATCATACAAATAGATGAGAGATACTGGAGAAATATCCAGATTATGGTAGTAGAGATTCAGGAGTGATTCCTTTGGGTAGCCACTCTTGTTCCCCTACTCCTACCTGCAGTTACAAAGTGGCCAACTAACATGGCTTCCAAATGGTTAAACTTCATTTCAAGGGTTTTTGCATTATGGTACGTAAAAAAACATGCTAATACAGTGGCATTTTGCCAGTCAAGGCAAGGCCAGCATACCAGTGGAAAGCAAGGAATAGGAACTGACAACTCTTGACTTAGACCTTGATGTATGTTTCACTTCCCTGAAACCATGAAAAATGCAGTTTCAAATGCAGTTACCTAAAATTTCTTCTAAGGTGCTCTCTCTCAATTTTGATACTGAGAAATGCAAGAAAGATACATCATATTTTCAGCGCTGCAGATGTGTTTTATGAAATCACTTCTCAGTCACTGCCGTGTCTGAGCATATGCACAGGAAGCCTTCTGGTTGCTAAGGGTTTCACGAATCACATTCGTTTCATGATTATTTTAAGCATATGAGTGGTACACACTGATCTGTAATTATGATTCAGTCATTAGAAAATAAATATTGAATATGCTGGTAATTCAGCCAAATTTTGGTATACTAAAACTTCAATCCCATATTGAAGAATTAAGAAAGAAGTTGTGCAGCTATATGACACACACTGATATTTACACTTAATTATAAAATTCTGCATATTCATGGTGATAGAATTGCCTTGACTTTTTAAGTATTGATCATGTTTATGCAAGATGAAGTGGTTTTCCTTCAGGCAGGCATTCTCTATTAGACTTCATTGTACCTTAACTCATACTATAAACTTATCATTTAGCACTCTAACACTGTATAAATATTTAGGTGTCATTTAGTAACAGGTTCAAGTGTGTTTAAAGGCTTAATGAAAATTTAGTCAAAATTCCTAAGTTTTCTGTAGCACCTAGCTGAAATCACAGAAAGCCCTGGAGTCTTACATGCTTTCCACCTGAAACCATAAACTCACATGAGTTTCTCTCACCTTCCTTTGTGCACACCCAAGAATAAAACCCATTTCAGCCAAGCTTTAAGTGTCTTTCAAACTTTTCTCGTTTCTGCTAATGAACCATCATTAACGGTAATTTGGTTCCTCTGTTCAATTGTTTTCCAGGTTGAAGCTTAAATAAAAAAATCTTCAAACCTCAAATTACTTACTATGTATATACATTCAGGTATTTTATCTGTCTTCCCCTAGATCCGACAAGTAACTAACTAGCCTTGCCTTATCCTAAACTCTATGACAGTTTCTATTGCCTCAATGTCCATTTCCATTACCTTGTATTCCCATTGCACAGTCAGTCTATGAAAACAAATAGAAAGAATGTACAATCTGTAGAACTGATCTGTAAATTGCAAATTATCCTTCCAATGGCTTTTGTTGAATATTTATTTTTGTCTGAAGATTGAAATTAAATCTTTAAGGTTCTCCTGAATTGCATATACATTACATAGAGTGCTAGCTAAAGCTATTCATCTTGAAGTTGCTAAATACTTGAAGAGTCTGTATGTCTCAAAGTCTTCATCATAATGTAGCTAAATTCACTATCAACAACAATCTGGGAAATCAAATGTAAACTCATCACCTGCCAAAAACCATGCTTGAAGATGATGAAAGACTTTCAGGACATCTTACTTGCTGAAGCAAGTAAAACACAGAAAAAGCACATACCCCTTATCTCACATAGCCATTTAAAAAGCTTTATTTTTCCTGCAAACAGCAGCTTTGAGGACAGTGATTGAAGCAGCTCCTAAAAGATGGAAATTAAGCCTCTAAATTTTCCAAAGTAGTCCATCCATTATTAAAAAAGGGAAAAAAAAAAGATATTCCATGGCAGAAGAAGAAGATTTCTAAATAGATCACCTCACACTCACATTTGAGTGTCAGCTCTACATTGCAGAAAAAGACTTGTATCCAAACTTCTGTGCCACTGGAAATCATCAGAGGAGTGGAGGCCTGATATATCTCACTGTGCTTCAGAGGAACTCTCTTACCCCACCTCACAGCTCCCAGTCATCACAACTGCATCTCCCATACTTTAAGAAACACCATGACCTACTTCTGCCCCAGGGATGGTCACAGAGTCATGGGAGATGCCATTCCTCTTAGAATGCATTTCTCCAGTTTAAAGCATTATGCCACAATCCCTCTCCCCTTCACACGATCCAGATGTTTTTAATATGATTGTGATGCACTAAATATTCGATCTCATGACAAAACCAAGCAAATGGAGTCATGTCAGCAACTAGATAAATTAAATGGTCTTAAACTGTTTTTCTTCTCCCTCTCATGTTCCTTCTGTTGCCACTACCATGCAGTGGTACCTTATCAACATATCAATTATCACAAAACGATAAGGGTTTGGAAACGGATCTTTCATTACTCTTTCTTTTATTCTGTTTCTCTTCTTATTCACCCTGAAGTCATTGATATACCCATCCTGAATCAACGTGCTGAATATGTCCTTCATTCCTTGGGACCAAAAACTCTGATTTGAAGAATGTTGATACTCATCCTTTGAAAACTGCATTCAAATTATTAGAAAGTACTTATAAAAACACTAAGAACAAGCTATCATACAAAAAGTCAACTGATGTTCTTTCATTTAAGACTGCATTAACCAGAACTGGCAACTTTGCACTGAAAATATTTTATAGACTACTACTAAGAAATTGTGTTGCTGTCATTGTGAAGGCTTTTGAAAGCCTTTTTGGTGCAATTTCTACAGCTGTTAAGGACAGAAGATTGCTAAGTGTTCTGCACTAAAAATAACATTATTGCCCAATGGTCAATGAATCTTCACCTATGACACTTACCATGAGTATCCTTTTCTCTACTTGATAAAGTCACATATGAGCAAACAGCCCAGGAAATGTCCTTCATTACTAGTAAAATAATGACACAATGTTCTGTAATTTCTCTGTGGAATCAAACTACATTAAATAGTACATATTCTGTATATAATTACTATTTTGATTTCCCCAAGATAGGAATTAGAATCAGTACAGAATTTCCTTGCTGCACACCACAGGTCAACATATATAAATGTTCAGACATGGTGCCACAGCTATATCTCTGTGCCTCATTTCATCCCCTTTCTGTAGAAATTATTGCCCGCCTCCATGACTGACAGCACAAGTGCTTGTGTAACAATATGTCTCCAACCTGGTACTGCCAAAGCAATCTGATTCACTACCCAGATATTTTGTACAGTCATAGAATGGTTGGGTTGGAAGGGACCTTAAAGGTCATCTAGTTCCAACTCCCCTGCCATGGGCAGTGCACCTTCCCCTAGAAGGGAGCTCTTTCCACAGAGTAAGATTAGGGGTCATGTGTATGTGCAGTTATGCTGCCAGAAGAATCAGGGTAGTTGGTTTAGCTGGCCTAACAGGTCAACATAAGAACCAAGATATAATAATCCAACTTCAATCCAAGCTCTAACTTGTCATTTGGTTTAGAAGTACTCCTTTCCTGCTTATAATTAAACACATGAAGTACCAGAATATAAGTTATAATTTTAATATATAATCACACCTTCCAGATGGGATGACAGAGCCAATTTGTCTCAAATTTTGGGTTTTTTAAGCGTATCATGGGTTCTGAGGAACAAAGTACAGATCTCTATTTGTCGAGATAAAATTGTGAAATGTAGAAAATACAAATATTTGCAATATGAACTATTGCAGACTATTGAATAAAATGTTAAAATTATTTGAGTTACCTTAGTCTGCCTAAAATGTAGAAAAAATACCACCACCTTAATTCAGATGTCTTTTTTACTGAATAACTAACAGCTTCAACAAACCTATTTTCACTAAAAGAATTTTTCATTCAGAAAACAGAGCAAGACATAAACGCTTTAGCACAACAGCTGTAGTGATTACAGTACAATTTTGCTGTAAAATCATTACCATCTCAGTGGTTCTGAAGAAAGGCTATAGTACATATAATGTATATGACAATGTAAAAATATAAATAGGGCTTTTATTTAAATTTGCAATACTGCAATTAAAATTAAGAAAAAAGAAAAAATCAGGAGATGCTAGAATCCAGCCCTCTGTTATGTGTGAAATTAACTTCTAGCATTTGGAATTGTTAAAAATAAACGTTCTGCTGAAGATTTGCCAAATCGAAGTATTTCAAAGTAGGTCTTGGTAATGAGAAGTAGAACATTAGAAAAAATTAAACACGCTTGAAGGCTATATAAATGTTTAAAAGAGGAAAGAATCAAGTGGGTAAACTTTTCCCATATATTCTTTAAGAATTATCATAAATAGGATTAAATGTAACATGACCATTCTTATTTACACATGTGAGTTTGATCTAGGATTTGTCCAAATGAGAGACTAAATTTGAGTAAAGGTCAGGTAAGAAACTGAAATCCACTATCTGCCCTTGAATAGCTCCATCTTGGAATACTTCAGAATGAGTAGAATTAAATAGAAACAAGCCCCTGGCCTTCATCAGGAAAAATACTTCTAAAAAAGTTAACAATATCACATTAAACCCATTATCTAGCATATTGTACAGCTGGGCTATATGTATATTGGCTTTTATTCTGGAAAAAGTTGGGAGAGGAATTGTAGCAAAACAAATAAAAAATCATTTGGAGTCAATGCCTCATATCCAGCTGCCATTTTCGTCAGCCTGCAAAGTCTCTGGCACCTCAGTATTCAGGGTTCAGGATTTGTAAGAGCAGATTAGAGGCCATTCCCTAGTTGCTGGTGTTTCCTTGGTCTTAACTCATGCTACCTGTAAGTTTCCCTTACTCCTTCCACATTTAATAAAAACAGACTGATGGGCTGTGAAAGTATTATGCAGGAAGTAGCAAACTGCAGACTTGCTGTAACCTAGAGGACTCCACAATGGAGCAGGCCATTATCATTACCACAGAATTGCCTAGGTTTTTCTATTCTATGCTCAGGACCTTGATGAGTTTGCGTCTTCATTCTTGCGTATCTCACAAAAGGCTTAACTCACATGTCCTGATAAGACATACTTACCCAACTGCTGTTCATATTGTCTTGCCTGACTTGAAAACATGCTATTAAACCAACATAATTATCAGCCTATTCACTAAAAAGTGACAATATTTTCATAGCTTCCAATTTGTTGGTGTTTCAGGTTTGAAATAAAGCATCCCTTAGAATGTGCACTCCAGAATCTGTCATCAAAAGTGTTACTTTTGTTTTGTTAAAACTAAGAAAATTTAGCAAACATAGACTGTTATTCACCTCCAAGATATTATGTTAATCTTTTATTGCTCATGATATATGTAGCTGACTGTAATTTGCCTGTTTGTTCACACTTTACACATATAAGCAGACTAGATTGAAAGTTCAGAACATAATGCTCAAACTGATCATGACAATATTAAGAGAATATTCATGATCAGAATAACATGGAATACACTCATTCATCAAGAATTTTGGAGAATACATTTTATTTAATATTTCCATATCTCCAGGTGAAAGAAAACATACACAAAAATGTCTCTCAGCCCAAATGGATTACAACAGAATTTGTCAATGTGTCACGTTTCCTACAGAAGAGATACATTTGCTTCTTTATTTCAGAAAGAATGTTCTTTAATTAATAAACACTCAGTTCTAAGGAGCTACACCATTGTACAACTGGCCTTGCTAACTAGAGCATCAGATCCAGCATCGTTTCCTAAAGCAAAGTACATAAAGCACCTCTTGTGCTTTAATGGCAAAAAAAAAAAAAACCCTACACTAAAAATAATTCTCAGGCTTTATGTCCAACATAATGACCATCTTTCTTATTTGCTAAATGATACACTGCTCCATTATTTACAAAAAAAAGTCCTATACTGATTTCAAAAAGAACAACATAACTAAATTCATTCAGCTATATTTAATTTTTTGTAAAATTGTTTAGAAATGTTCTGTTTATTATCTATATAAAAACTATACCAGAAAGTGCTTTCAGCTGGAAAATTACTGGGCTTCTAGGCAAGCAGTGGTTTATAAGACAACTTCAAAATCACCCTTTAATATCATAAAATTCTGTTCTTAATGTCTGTGCCTTCCTAGGGCTCAGAAATTAAAATCTGACTTCTTCAAAGTGATGACAGAAAAACATCCCTAAATATACTTTTCTAGGGACATGAATTCTAACCTGAAAAGTGCAGCTCTCTTATGGTCATGACTAATGTAATTGCTAAATTGTGCTTCATTTTTCACAGCTCTACTGAATGAATCACTATCCTTTACTCTCTCTGCAAAGCCTTGACATTCCTTTCAAGTCAGAACCTGTCTACATTTTAATTTCAAAACAGAAAACAAGTAAATTCTTGATTCAGTGTTATAAGATAAAGTTTGTTTGCACACTTACTAAGGATTTAGGAAAAGCTTGTGTGTATAAAAATCAAAATAAGAAGTAAAACAGTTTGTTAGAAAGTGTAACTACATACTGTGATTTGCTTGTCATATTCTCAAACTATACACTGTTTTGTTTTCCATTGCTTTTCAGATTTTCCTATTGCAGCATATTTTTAATTGGAATCCTCAGTTTTGAAATCAAATTATTCACTTTAATCTAAGACACTACTCAGAGAAGTAAACCAGTAATTTGCCCAAGAAAAACAAGCCAGCTTTAATAGAGTAGGAGACTATCCAGGCATTGATAGCAAGGGCATGCTTACCTGAATAAACACCACAGAGAAATACTACAGCAAAGTATACAGGAGTTAGATTTCAGAAAATTAATGCAAGTTAGAAAGTGCCTTGTTCAGTAGTCTCCTGTCTATGTATTGCTTTCAACTGCAGATACCTACACAATGTCTTCAGTATACAATGTAGGATGCTCTTGAATGGCTAATGGTGAAAGGAATACAAACTGCAATACCAATTAACAGTTCAGTTCTAGAGAATGTGGGTTTGCATGTGTGCTTTGATCAAGCAAACCACAAAAATAACACCTCAAGGTTAATAACGGCTCGATTGTGATCACTGGCATAAAAAGTCTGTAAGATTTTATTGCCATTACAGGTTAAGAATAGCCACATTAGAGTGCAATTTCACTCTGGAAAGATAATGTGAAACTGACAGTGAATCAGATGGATACCAACTGTTTGGACAGCCACCATCCTTTCCTAGGTCAGCAAATGACAGTAACTAGTAAAGACTATCTATGAGCTTATATGGCTTGAATACCCAAGGTCAGGACCCTGGTTGGCTATCTGCTATGCACTGGTCAACAACACTAAATTTGACCATACTAGGAAGTAAGTCTTCTAAGACATTTTATATCTGTCTCAGCTCATTATTTCTCTGGAGTTCAGAGTTTTCTTAATGCCATATTTTAAGATAGTCGATTACTAGAAATTCAATTGTAAGGAATGTTAAAGGCATTTGTGGACTCTAAGCAACTTTTAAGTTGATTCAAGGATGTAACTTTGAAAGATGTGTGAGATTTCAGTGTTAACATTGGCCAGATATTTCCATTTCATGCAGTGATACACACATGAAGAAAAAGAAAGAAAAATGATCACATTTCTTACCATAGCAAGGATACACTTCAGAAAAAAAAAAAAAAGTTATGGAAAAGCAAAAGCCTTCCAAAACACTCAACTGGAAGGTAAATGCATAGCTGAAAACTTTGCTCCAGCTTGTTAAAAACTTTGTAGTGCTAAAGTTGTTAGAGGTATTCCCATACATAATAAATGAAATATACATTGAAGTAGAGAAAATGCACTTACCATGAGGCTGGGGGATCAAATCGAGCAATGAAGAGTTCTAAATCTGGCTTTTTAACATTTAAGGCAAATGCAACAGTTGTTAAAAGATGGATTTATTTCTTTTTTTGGAAACCTGCGTTGAATGCCTGATTGATTAACTGAGAGTATGCAAAAAAGTCAGGTTAAAGCCCTCCTCTGCCACAGTCAGCCAAGGAATATGAATGAAATGTGAAGCCAGAGTGCTTCATGCACTAAATGCTGACATTTAATACAGTAACTAAAATAGCAAAAATATTCATGTATTTTTATGAAGAAACTTGCCCAAGGCTCAGTAAAGTGAAATTAAAGTGAGATATGTGGGAACAGCTAACAGTAACGAAAAAGCAGGTGTATGTACACTCTAAAGAAAAAGAGATGCCATAACTGTTCAGATAATAGAGGACTATAAGTATTTTGTATAATTTTTCTATTAATCTTCAGGTTTTATTATCTTTTAAATTTGCTGTGTGACAAATGTGATTCTCTGCATAGATCAGCCTATATCTTAAAATACTGTTAATATCTACTGCTGGATACATGCTAATGTATTTTATATGAAGAGGAAATGTAAAATCAATGTAATAATTTTCTTCCTGTAGAACCTAGATCAGGTATTAAAAAAAGACATTTGTATTACAGTGAATCGGATTTAATGTGAAGTTAATCCAGGGAGTAATTTAAAGTATGCTTTGCGATAAAATAACTGTTTTCTACTTTTGTTTTCAAAATGTACCAGTATACAAATACTTGTTTAAGCTTTACATTCATTATGAATATTGTTTTAATGTCATGTTAGCTGCATTTAGTTTAAATTTTAATTCAGAATAGTTAATCTCAGACTCTTCTGTAATACTCTTACTGAAGTTCAAACAGGAACACCATTAAATGAACAAACACAAAACAGCAGAGTAAGACATTCTTACAGTACAAAGAATAAACCCCTTCAAAATTGATCTCATGAAATGACATTAAGAAGATTAATCTAAAGAAGAGCTAACTATTTTGTGTTAATAGAGTTGTAGGCGCTTACTCAACCGCAGCTATTCTGCTAGATTCTGATATATTAAAAAAAAGAGATCTTGGCACCTCAACCACAAACATGATTACAGAAATGACATAAAAATTTACTAAACTTTCACAACCTCATTTTTACTATCTAGTTGTCTGACATGGATTTAAATTATTTTTTTCAGTAGGAGGAATGAATTAATTCCACTCAGAAGCAGAATAGCTTGACAGGCAGATACATATTTGATCAGAGATTGATGTGAGCCCCCAAATCTGACAGCATATAATTTAATCATGGGAATAATTCCTCTGTGAGGTGGATTTCTGAGTTTTCCCCCTGTGGCTTATCACCTCTGGTTACAACCAGACTGTCCTAACATTTTAAGGCTCAAAATGCAGGCTGCAATTCTTTTGCATTAATTACCTTAACCTCACAAGTCTAACGGCATTGTGCATCTGCAGACTCTTTTGCTTCAGAAGCCTGTGAAAGTTGCTAAGTGATTTTTTTAAACACCAATACTCATTTTCCAATTTAGCCCAAGGATACATAAATACAAGTGCAAAGATTACAGCAATAAAACCTGTACCTTTTCCTCTGTTTTGCCATTCATCTTTCCATTCATTCCAGGTTGCCTCTACCTCTGACCAAACACAGGCTCTCTCTATGTATTCCTGCCAGGGCTCACAGATGCCCACTGTCCACTTTCATGTTCTAATTGTGATCATTAACAGTTTTAGCAACTCCTCTAATCTTGGGGCCAAGCACGTGAAAGACCCTATAGGCCTTCCTTCACTTAGGCCCCTCAACGTTTTTACTCTAAACTGATCCTGGTCCTTTCCAGTTTTGTTTCTTGGTGTTTGGTTTTGTTTGTTGTGTTTTGTTTGGGGTGGTTGTTTCATTTTTCCTGCCATTCAACTCCCTGCCCTCAGACAGAAACACTGAAGAGGTGAACTAAGGAGTACTGGCATTAAGAGGGCATTTTCCCTCACCTTGCCTTTTATCTACTACACATAAATGTATAGCTCACATAGTGATGAATTTTATTAATACACAGATCCAGTTTAAGTTTAGATGTATGATTTGATCAAACCTTTTCAAATGTTTACCTACAACAATATGAAAGGAATACACTTTCAAGTATATGATACTAGAGTCACTAGGCAAGGCAGCTTCCTACAGCATATTTTAGCGAGTCCTGTTCTAAATGGCAAAGAATTAAAGATGGACTCCTTTGAAAATCCTGAGCATGAAAAGAACTATGCTGGTGTTCCACAGAGCCAAGGAAGCAGGCAGCTGAGCCAAGCAAATGGTGTCAGCAAGGTGGGACTCTGCGATTCGCAAGACAGAACAGCTCTCCCACACATAGAGGAAGGATTCATTACACAAATATTTTGTCAAACACCACAAGTACCAAGCTGTCTCTTACTATACCCACATCTACATATCCTGATAACTGCAACTGTGACTTAGCACCAAACTTCATTGAGAACAACCTTTCCTTTCCTCACTGCTGTTTTTTTACATACCAAAAATTGACTTGATCAGGATAGCTGGTTTCTGTTGCAATGCTGGGTTTTGGGGATTTTTTTTCAGCAATGTAGCCTCTTCTAAGCTTCAACTATAAATTACGTACATGGCAGAATGATTTTGAAATGGCATGAAATATTCTGAGAGGAAAACATATAATCTTTAACAAAATAATTATTTGATTTTGCAATCCTTTTAAGCATATTCCATTTAACTCCACCAGGTTTCTACAAGCAGAAAGCTTAAAATATATGTCTTAAACTACCAATTTTGGTGTCTTATGAAGCAACCCAAATTTTTCTTTCTTTGGTTGTGGTGAAACAAACGCTACCTTAAGCATCACTGGGTTTTTCAGTAGCATCCCTTATAACACTGTAAATTTAAGACATGTTAGGCCTAGGTCTGCTTTGGAAATTATAATTACTTTTTTTTTGTTTGCTCCAATATTTTCTTGTAATGAATCAGGCAGCTTTTGAGTTGCCTTTCTGAATCTTGTCAGCACTTCTCAATCCCACGTTTGTAAAACTGTGGCACCTCTCCAAAACATATTGTCTCATAAATCTTATTTAAACAGAAAATTCTTTAAACAGTGTTTTGTGGACCTACAGCAGTGAATGAACATGGAAACTTTTTTTTTATAAATAGGATTATAGGAAGCCCATAAAAGTCAGTTAAGAGGTTTTTCAGACCTTTTAGAGATTTTGAGTTTTAAAAAGAAACTAAGATAAATATAGAATGATAATCCTATTCACAACGCCTATAGAATCTCTATTTAGGAGACCTGTCATTGCATTTAACTAGCTGCTCATAATTATTAAAAAGATAAACAGTGTTGTAAGATGGAGTCATGGTAGTACGTTCTCTCCATTAATAAAAAGTTTTCTCTGCAGTTCCACTGCTGTTGGATTAGATGGTATAATTACATGATCTGCCAGATCATTTACACCATCCTCCTATAAAACTGGACTGATTTTATTTAACTGCTTGATTTAGCTATCATTTTAGAATGTAAAATAAGAATGTCTAATTTGGTAGTAATCACAGTAAATGGATATGTTACAGTGGTTCCCCTAAAGTCACATGTTCTATTCCCCATTCAGATTTGACATAATCTCAGTATTTGACGTTTATGTTTACATTTATTGCTACAGGCAGGTAGCAACATAGTAAATGAAAGTATAAGAACTTCCCCAGAACTTTCAATATATCCCAAAAAGAAGACAAAAAAAATCTACTTCTGAATAATGTAATTTTATCAAGCAGGCTGCAAGTATGGATGTTTTTCTCAACCAAAATTTCACTGAAAATTATACAGTATCAGAAAAGCTTTTGGGTTTCAATAATTGCCACTTTCTTATGAAAAACAAGCCTGTGTTCTGTCAAAAACCTCTTATCAGTAGAGCACAGAACAGTGGAAGCATTTTGCAGTCACTTCGCTTTTTTTTTGAATGTTCACAGGGGTACACAACAGAACAGCTTTACGTCTTCAGCAGTTGATTCTCACGCATCAGCCTCTAGGCCATCTGATAAGGATAGTTCTGCTTCTCTAAATCAGTAAAAGTACATTAGACCACTGCTCAGCTGACGTAACTACATATCAGCCAATTCCTGTATGTCTCTTTTATCAGGGGAACTCTCAGCAGCCCAACAACAAATGACAGTCTGGTCTTAGTTCCTAGTCTCAATGATTCTAGAATCCGGTTTCTCATGACCACTCAGAGAAGGAGAAACAAAAATCACAAATCTAACAATTCATAAGGAAAATAAGCAACCTATTAATTTCTCACTCATGTTCCTTTTAACAAAAAATAAATTTCCTCTTATCACTAATCAATAAATTGTTATCAACAATATTTTAAAGCACTGTGGACATGTTTTTAGCTCCAACAAAGGGTGACAAACACTGTATTTTAAGATCAGACCACTTAGTAAGAGCTATTTACACATAAATATACATTATATAATACCTAAGCCAGCTCCACTTCCAACAGAACAGGAATAATTATCCACTTACATCAATAGATTCAAACTTTAATCTAGTGATCCAGTGGACTTTATGAAGCCAGCTAGATTGGACACTTAAAAACCATCTCTCTAGAATAGGAGAGATATCTTGTGCAAGAGTACCTGATTGAAAGATCTGGTCACTCCAACTGATTTGGATTTCTGCATTCTACACCTCTTGCCAGGAGCAGCAATAAATATTAGTTGTTATATTTAGCAGGTTTTGATCCCATATTACCAATGTATGTTTAGAAGACAAATTTTTCTAAACTGGATTATTGAATGCATGAAAAAAAAAATAAAGGTTCTGGAGAACTGAAGTATATTGTATCTACTGTACAGAAATTTTAAAAGTTCCTTAAGAGCAGAATGTAGATTTTTGTTCCTGTTTTGTTCAGTCATTTTTGACAGAATGATAGAAAATTTCAGCTTCAGTTCTTTGTCTCTAGAGAGACACATATCAACTGAAAATATCTATCGGTGTCAGAAACAAACACTAGTAAACTACTTAAAGAATCATAACTGGCATAATGCCAAAGGATCCCTTGAACTTTAATCAGCCTATCAACAGATAGCCGGGCATTGGTATCATCTGGAGAGGTCACATAGCTGAAAATCTCTGGGACCCATACAAGCAAACAGAAAATAAATATGGAAAACTACTGCACAGCAAATGAGTACTTTTCACCTCTTTTCTTTGAGATGTATTTCTATGTATCACTGTACAGGAAACACTTCCAAGGAATTTCATATACCTGAAGTACTGAAGGAACTGGCTTCCTCCCATGACCCAGCAGTGCCAGAATTTGCTTTGCTGCCTGAATGTTTTCTCAATCTGGGTCAAAGGAAAGGAGCCAATCTACAGAGCAAGCCAGCCTGTCTTCAGGTTTGAGGTTTGGTGCAAGTTTCAGCTCTGATACCATGTTAAAATTTCAATTAATAAAAAACCTTCAATTAGACTTGGAAAAGTATTAATAAAATGGGTAATCAACCTTAGACATTATAAAGGAAAAAAAAAAGCAGCATTCATAATAAAATTATGATATACCACAACTGCTACCAATACCCATCTCAAGCAAGGAAATGTTTAAGCAATAACAGAAAGGTCTCTTTAATATTGATTTTGATCTGAATCCTCAGAATTTAAAGCCATGCAGCCAGTTTGGTCCTCAACATTTGTTTGTCTGAAATAGAAGGAAAATCAATAAAGGCATGCAACTATGGAGAGGGTTAAAAGCCAATTAAATGTACACAGAATACACCAAGAGAGACAGATTTTCCATTTCCATCAGCCAAAAAAACATATCAGCCTCTTTAAAGAGGACAGTGCATATAAATAATGTTGCTGTTTAGGTCATCTGCAAAGCTTTCTATATAGTAAAGAATTGAATTATGGTTTCCTGTTCCGTTATTTGTTGTCTTTGGTCACTACCCAGGTGTATGGAAAAGTTTTCAAAGTAATGCTTATCACTAAAAAAAGAAAATTCTTGAGAGCTACAAACTGGTTAGCTTCTTTAGCAGGAAGAAGAGGATTTGCTTAATGTTGTTCTGGCACACAAAACATAAATCTGGTCTCAGAGAGTGATGCTATGTAATCTAGTCTTTTGCTTCTTTCATAAACTGTATGCTGCCAGAATTGACAGAAGATTTTACAAACCCTAAATTGCAAAGCCTTCTGTGTAAATATATATGTCCATTTTTAGTTATTAGCTCTAAAAGTTGTAGGGCTTTGCTCCTTTAATATTGTGACCAAGACATATTTTGAATGGTCTGTCATTTATCAAAGTTCCCATCAAGAACAGCTGCTGCATAGCCAGAACTGGAGACTGGAAAGCTCAGTCATGTACATTTTACCCACAACAGTAAGCAATTATGTGCATAAGCAGTTCCATTAGCATCAAGAGGGAAACGATGTAATTACAGATTTGTACAACTTGGCCTCGGAACAAAATCAAAAACAAAACCAGGAGCTTAATTTCTGATCAGTCATCTTATACATTAAATACACATTATGCCCAGAAAGAGAAGGCTCAAATCAGTTATCCAAACTGGAGATGCCCTGGAGTATCTCACCTGGTCCCCAGCTGCTGCTCCAGAAGAGCGCAGGTGTCGTGCAGGTCCTGTGTCATATCTGCCAGCCCTGGGTGGATGTCTCAAGCACCCTTAGGTATCTCAAATGGCACTAGATGCCTGTATTTGAGCGACTGATGCAAGCCTAAGCTGTCATTTGTTTACAGGTTAAGCAGATATATGCTCCTTCAGACGGCAGATATTCAGATCAGAAATCACTGAAATCTAGTTGAAGATAAACAGGAGAAGGGTTACATTTCTTCAGAGACAGAGAGTGTGTGGGATGGTGCTACTGCTGCAGTATGACATAAAAAGCCTGGTCTCGTACATGTGTTGTGAGGAGAACAGAAAAAAAGAGAAAGCCAGAGAGACAGAGACATAGAAAGCGCATGTATACTGCAGTCTTCTGAGATGCTGGGAGCACAATTATCCCTTGTTTTGTATGAATTTTCACCTTTTGCAGTTGATTATAACCTGATTTAACAAAGGAGGCCTCGTCATTTACTACTATGCTCAGGTTTTACCTTGCTTCTCATTCAAGCATGACACTTGAGTGACATGCATAGGAAAGAAACATACATTCTTAACACCAAAATATTTTTACACCACCAGCATGGTATTATAGGAGCACAGATTAAATCCATCTCTGCTGCTGAGCAAATAATGTACTGGCCAGAACACAAATGGGAAGGTTTCACCCATTAAAATGTATTAAAACCCATCAAACAAAATGTATGGTAATTTTTTATTGTTCTCTTTTGAGATGAACTATGCTCTGTAGTCCTAGCTTGGACGCTGTGCTCCTAATCCAATCTGTTAGTTACCAGGTCCGATTATCAGGTTACCCAGGGAATATGCAAGTGCTCCAGTGTACGGATCTCCCTCCTCCCTTTTCCTGTCTCCCAGTATTAAATTTTCTCAGACGCACATCTCACCTCTCCAAACCGAGGACACACATTGTGGTTACCTAGCGAGAGACCGGCTGAGATTTTTTTTCTCAGTCATCTGTGTGAGATGGTACTGAATGACTGCTCAAATGGAGCAATCAGAATATCCTGGCTGGATTTAGTGAATCTGCATCTTATGCATTCCTACTCTAACTAGGACTACAGGGAGTTCAAACAGTTTATCTGAGGGGAGGTACATGTCTTAGTTCTCCTTAGCTCCACTGTTTCATTTTTACAAAATTATAGACTATAATTTATGCACAATACTTTATACCACAGGCCAATAAAAGGAATTTCTTAAACCAATCAAAGGAACTTTCCTAGACAGTTTCTGCATGTAGAATTTACAGCCACCTCAACAGTCCCTCTATTTGCCATGATCATGGGACAAATACCATCCTTGAAGGGATGAGGAATAATACTTGTGACCTTTCCATTCCATGAGGTTCAGAAAATCATTAGAAATGTATGGATACATTGTGCAGGTATGAATGGATTCATGGCCACTGTACATAATATCCTTGTATATAAATTTTTAGTATCTTTTTCTTTTTTTGAAAGAAAACAGAATTTGTTAATATTATGCCATTTTATCTGTGGAAGGAAAACATCTATGGTATGTATGCAAGTAATCAATTTAGTAGCTTTATATACTCGAGACATTATTCTGGATTTGAGATTCTCATTGAAGAAGAAAGCAGTTCTGTTCTACCACTACTCACTCAACACTGCAAAAAGTGAATCAACCATCTCACAGTGCTTTAGAGAGCTTCCAGCTACTGGAAGTTATTTAACTTTGCTTCTGGCCTATGTCACTACTATTGCCATATAGAAGAAGTTTTCTCCTAAAAAGTCATTACAAAAGTAATATAAATAAACACATCCTTCTATTTTTATATAATATATTCCACTAAAATTAGACTGCTTGCTCTATTTTTTAGGAAACCATCTAAACATAAATGATCTGCCTCATAGACCCATAAAGGGTCTAAGAGATAGAGCAAAATGCTGGTCTGGCGATAATTCAGACACCCACTTCAGCTCTTTTAAGATCCCAGTGATCCTTTCATACTTCTTTCCCACTTAAAGATGTCAGAAATGCCACGGGTCCCAGGCAGCACAGCATCTGGGGTAACTGCATAGTAGAGATCTGAACATGACTGTCCCAATGCTGAGACAAAATTAAGTTTAGCCTGCACTTCTGAGAACACTTGAGTTGGCTCTGCTGCAAATCTATAATTGTAATATTTAAATTTTCCAAAGGAAAGAAGTCCTTTTGTTAAATCAGAAAGCTTCATTTGTGAACAATGGAAAATACTACTAAACTGTACTTTTCAAACGGTGCCAGCTATTTTGCTGCAGAATTGCACAGCACACCATATCACGTCACTGGAGACTAAAATAAAACCTTCCCAGAAACCCAAGTGCCCTATAATACTAATTTTAAGAGATTCCAAAGTTATTCCAAGCAAATGGTTTTCTCTAAATTTGGCTATTAATTCCTATAGTCAAGATTTTGAAAAAGACTGTATGTCTGGGTAAACATGAAGAGCAACATGGAACAACATGTTTTCCTCTGTGCACCAGATGAGCTGTATCTTACTGAATGCCAGCTGAAAAGTAGAGCTAAAGGCTAAGAGGACATTCTTTTCTTCACTTGTGATTCTGCCTTGGCACCAATTTTAATAATTATACAAAGGATTATTAGCCACTCAGTGACCTCAGAAGAAGATTCTGCATAGCAATATGTGTCTGAATGTATTCTTTAAAGATTAGAAACATTTGTCAGCTGTAAGACCATACCTTCCATTGTCCAAAATACTTGAGTGTTCTCCCCGGTCAAAAAGCCCCAAATAACATCAAAGGGTCTCACCGTTTTTATGTCAGGGCTCATACATCAGTCTGGCATATTCATTTTATTATAGCTTTCTTTATGTACCTAATGCTACAGGCATTACTGAAATTTTGTCATATAACAGGTACCAAAAGAAAAGAATAAGAGAAAAAGAACTGGTGCATCAGCAGAGGAGTATAATAGTAGTAAAACGGTTCACAACTCCCTGACTCTTCCTGACTAATTAATATGGAAAACCTGAAGAAGAAAACAAACAAACAAACAAACAAATGTGTTTTTTAGTTTGACTTTGCTCATTAATATTTTGCCTTTTCTTTGAAATGCAGTAGCTCAAGTAGCCCAAGTGAGACAAAGTTATTACTCAATACAAAGGACTTTGAAGGATATGGGACGTACACAGCAATAATCCTATTGGAAACTATGGTATGTTTTCATTCAATATATTTATAATATTGAAAAATAAGACAGGTAAGCCACATATAACCATCAATGTGTCATAAATCTGTGAAGTCAATATTTCACCTTAAGAAAATTATCTTCACTACCTTTTGTAATTCTTAAAGACAAATGATTCTGGACTGCCAGAAACCATAATCAGTCTGGCAAAAAAGTATTGATTTTCAGCTGCATCATATCCAATATGATGACATGGTGGTGCTTCAGTTCCCAACAAATTCATGGAAATAATGATAACTCTCCAATATTGTAAAATCCAAATTACACTCATGAAAGCTGGGGTCATTTGAATATATGGGCACATACAGAGCTAGAGACTGGAGACGATTCCAAGTAACATATAGCTGTGCAACTCAGTGATGCTGTTACCAAATTGACTTTTTTGTTAGTAAAATAAGCAAAGATAACAGTTTGGGATATTTTTCAACTACAAATCATTTTATAAGTGATATGCTCAAAAACACAATAATGCTTAACATTTCACTTTTCTCAAAACACATGAGAATAATTATCTGATGTTTTTCTTCCACAGGACGAGATAAATACCTCAGTATCATTAAATGACACACATCCTAATTTTGTTGACTCTCCTTTTCTATATTTGTCTCTTACACAATGATTGAATTCCCATCACCAATTCCACTGCTTCTTAGCAAATAGAAACACTAAGGCAAAATTACTGCCTATTATTTATCAAGTGTTTAAACAGGTTGCCATATTTTGGGTTAGATGTTCTGATGTATCATTGCCAAGGTTTACTTTCATAATGTAAAAAGTGTTTTTGTTATGCAGAAATAAAACTGCTTTGAATGCCACTGGGATAGAGGCCACATGAATAGTGCAAAAACTCTGAGAAAGAGTGTCTCTTTGCTGCCAAACAGGACAAACAGCTCTACAGCAGAGAATGAATGGATGGTGTTTCCCATGCACAATATTTGCAGTTTTTACAATTATTTACTGCTAACCTTAGGAGCATTCTTAAGACATAATTTTAAAAACATTTACTTTTTTCTTAGTATTCACATGCCAGTGGTACAAACCCCAACTGAAAGGTACTGATGAAAAAACACTGATTATTTAGCTACATTTTTCTTTTGAAGAGTCTCCACAATTTATTGCTGTCATATCTTGTCCCCATCTATAAATAAACTCCACAGAACCAAACTGAAATATGTATCTTATTTCAGTAAAATCTTGAAAAGTTTTTGTACCTAAAATATGATAATTTTCAGCTCAGTTAAGAACTGCTGTGATGACTGCTTGTCCAAAATTCTCATCTGCCATGCAGATGGGGAAAAGTCCACCCACAAGCAATGATAAAGGCATATGGAAGCCACTAGTGGAAGAAGTATTTTCCTGAAACTATCAGAAGTCCTCCATATACCTAAGAAGGAACAGACGAAGTACTGACAGGCAGATGCTTCTTGCCTTATTTTCTCTAATTCAGTCTGCCCAGATGCTACTTCCTGCTATTTCATTGGTGCATATTGCTTGACAGAGAAGTTCTAATGTCTGATTACCAAATGTACAATTCAGATTTGTAACTGTTTTCCTGATGTGTAAAGTGAATTAGTTATCAGCAAACAAAAGACAGAATTAGTCCTTTAATCAGCAGGCTATCTAAGCATGTGTGTAACTCTAAAGTCTAAAGTTTAAGCCAACAGCCTACTTCCACGGTTAAACTTCACAGATTTGAGTGTCAGAACAGATAACTAAGTTCACCTATTCTATGTGCATAAAATTCTGCAGCTGCTCTTGCTCAAGCTAAACAATGATCACCAGCAATTTCCAGTCTGCTTCCCCTCCCCCTGATATTTTTCAAGAAGAGATACCACATGTATTTTCTTGGTTACTTTCTGCAGAGCCCTTGCAGTCACATCACAGAACCTCACCATCTACTGACGACAGGCTGCAACGCACACGCTGGCACACAGACATACCCGGCAGCATGGCAAGAGATCTTTACAGAAAAGCTTACCTGCTTGACAATTCCTTTGCATACTAGAAGTGTACCTCAGTGCCCTCTCATTAGATCCCCAAATAAAAGGATATATGTAACCAACTAGCTTTATATGAGGGCCTTAATCTTCTGAGTTACCCAATAAAATTCAATGGTGATTGTTATTTTAAATCCCTTTCTGAACTTTAAAAATATTATGCTGTAATCACACAACATTAGAATGGATTATCCAGAATGTTATGGGGGAACTACATGAGGATTGTGAAATATTCTTAATGCTTTCAGTCTTTTTGTACACTTAATGTTCTGAAGGATTTATTTCAAAAACTTCAATACCGCAGTATTTAAGCTTCCTGATTTATGCTTTATGGTGCAATGGCATTTGCCTAATTGTGGGGAGTTTTATTACCACACAAGAAATACCCAAGCTTTCTCAACACAATGTTACATTATTTTGCAGAAAGAGAACTAATGTACTTGTCCCAGATGTTCACGCCCCAGAATTCAGTAAGCTTGAGGAATTCTCTTCAATAAGCATGTTTCATGGCAACATATCAGCTAGAGTATGTGTATCATTCATCGTGAAACAGGTGATAAAGCTAGAATTCTTTAGCTAATGATAGATTTCTTTAAAAAGAACACCACTAAGTTACAACCTTTCTTCCAAACTCAGATGAACAATACTCTGAAAAATCTGACCACAGTGGGCCCTGCTTTGGGAGTCAGGAGGGTAGAGAAGACTTGTAGAGGTCTCTTCCAACCTGAATTACTCTACAATTCTATGATCTGCAACACAGCAAAGGCCATAAACTCTTCACGACTATCAGATCATTTGCTAAATTTTCCTTTCTCACACTATAAAATTACTTTCACTGAGGGAAAATCATTACAATAAGCTATAATAACTAGAATAAGTTTGGAAAAAGAACATATGAAACTGCTTATCTCTTTAACTGAATGAAGTTAAAGTCATCTTTGTTAATGATAACTAAGAGTAAGAGTTAATTTTGAGTTATTAAACACAGCACACCTGCTTTAATCATTTTGCGGTTCTTACTGGGTTATGCAGACTTCAAGGAAAGAGGTATGAATTTTGTCACCTGATTATGCTGCTGGTTAAAAGTGTTGGGTCTTTATGAGTTCTAGATATTAAGACAAACACATCTTCCTAACTTAGGCAACATTGGTCTCTTCCTTTTTTTTTTTTCTTTCTTCAGCCTTTATAGTGAAATCTTCCTAATTTATGAGCTTTTCAGCAAAAACTGACATCATATGCTTTTATTTTTGTTCTTGGTAACATAAGCACGTCTACACTGGGCCACAATAAAAGTCCATCTAGCTCAGTATGCAGTTTCAAAAATGGCCAAAAGCAAATGTTCAAGGAAGAGAAAAAGAGCGTAAGTAGTATTACAGTGATACTGGATACCCTCCCAGCCTCCAGCCATGTGGGGATCAAGGGCTCCCTGACACAGATGGTTTCTGTGTACCTAGAAATATATTACTTTTCTATGAAGCTGTTCAGTCTCCTTCTGCACCCACATAAACACCTCTTCAATAAAGACCTAGTTGCTCTGCCTTTCATTTACCTACTTCTTTTATTCCAAAAATAGTTTCCTGATATTTACTTTCAGCTGCCATCTTCTTAAAGAAACTACTTTGTTGTCCATATGGGCTGACATTCTGGTGATGTCTACAGCCAGTGCCCTACTGAGGGAATCCCTCAGTGGCACAGACTTTCATCAGGTTAATAATTAAGAATCTAGTCAGAGGGTAATTCTGCCTCCAAGGAAGTATTGGCTGAGGAGTGAGATAAAGGTATCCATGTCTAATAAGAACTGATCAAATACTTCAGATAAAGATTTGTATAAAAGCCTTACTTTGTTTACTAAGCTCAGTAGGTCCAAGAATTACGGAGACAACAAATCCAACAGCACAGCTGCTTGAATTACTCCAGTATTGGGATGATTAGCTACTCTGTGTGCTCTGAAGGCAAGATTTGCTAAGTTTCTTCTAGGCATTGAGGTGGTCTAAATGTAGCTGTTAAAGGTATGGTCTTAAATTAGCTGATTATTATGAATCTGTCCAGATACAAACAGATGTACCCAAATAGACCCTCAAGTCCACCACTATGTTTACGGAACTGTGCTGATGATTGAGTTCCGCTCCCATAAGCGCTTCCTATAAGCAAGGTGTTCAGATTTTTTTTTCTTGTAACACACAATAATCACCATGAACAGATTTACATAGGAGAGAATTTCATATTTATCAATGAGTGCTCCAAATACGCCTATCTAGGAATTAACAAAAAACCCAAACCCCCAAAAAAGTTTGCCAGTATACTGACAATATATACTTAATAGCAACTGGAGACCTGTGGAAAGTAAATGTTATAACTGAAGGAAGAAAACTGTGATGCTGGTGGCTATCAACAAGCCATCTGAATTTGTAGTTCTCTAGTAATTCAGATGATACGTGAAGAGAATAGCATACTGATTAGCTGGGGAAATACAAAATCATGAGCAATTTAGCTTTTTGGTTTTTATAAGGACAGAACCAAGTAATCTCAATTGCCTTCTTGATGGAGCAGTAGAACAAGTAGATGAATTAAGTAAGATGAGTTCCAGAAAGATTTGAACACTGGAATACCTGGAAATGTAATTCAAATTGGCTCACAAAGGAAGGCAGTTTTGAGAATTGAAAATTGGCATGAAAATCATAAACAGAGTAATATCAGGATGACATGTTGTTTCTTTGCTAATATCCAGGACTAAAACACTTTTTTTTTTACTTATTTACTAATGGAAACACATTAAAGAAATTTTTGGATTCAAGCCAGGTGAGAACAAAAAGGATTTAAAAGGCATTGGAAATGCAGAGAAAATAACATTACAAAAATAATCTCACAGCATTGGAGGCTAAGCAAAATATGAGAGAACATATTTCGATATGCATTTCAAGTGGAGGGAGAGATGAAAATCAGTCCCACTGAGATAGACTTCAGGGAACCAAATATTCATGCTAACTTGTCACTAAAAAGAATCCTGTAATTCAGAGATTATTAACTACATCTTGGAAGAGAAAGAGTGTGTTCCTTCTCATATGACTTTGGTTTAAGAAAAAATGGAATTAAGTTTTGCTATAATAAAGCGAATCCATGGAAAATAGAAATATCTCATTAACCAGAGCTTGAAAGAGAGGAAAGTTTAATATAAAGTATAGGTTGGTTCACATATGACTAGACTGACAGCATCTACAAATATTTTGAGATCATAGACAAAAAGTAAAATAGTTATTCAGTGTAAGACTCTCATATTAATAGCCTGAAATTAAACATGGAAAATTTGAGGCTGAATATCAGGAAAGCTTCCTGGCAGTGAAACAAACTGGGCTCCCAAGGGAAACAATGGAATCTACGTAGCTTTAATCTTTTAAAACTAGACTAGACAATAACACTCAGTGTAGTTTGGGGAATATTTTTGCATTGGCAAATTATATGGCTGCATGACTTGATACTAGTAGGTCATTGCCATCTCTGGTTTCCATAATTCTGCAAAGAAATATATAAAACTCCCAGCTGCACAGTCAAGCAAGTTATCTGTCTCTATTTCACAACTATTAGCAAAACTTGCAGCTGTTCCCCCAAAAAAAGACCTGTCTTTAAAAAAAAAGTTTTGTTTATTCAAACAAAATTCACAAAAAATATTCAATACATAGGGCAGAGCCTTGTATTTGCCCAATACGTAGGGCAAATATGCCTGAGCACATTTGTTGTGTGCTATAGCTTGCTCGTGTATTAAGATAGAATAAAAATATATGATTTTAGGTGAACTGGGTTAGCCTATGTTCTGCTGATTTGATGTACTGGCTTGTAAGCTAACTATGCTGCCAAGTAATACTGTTATGTTTCGTGAATTTAAGTTGTTGTCACGGTGACCACAGTTGGTCTATAGGTGTCTTTTTCTCATTTCAAATCTAAAGAGATATTTTTAATAAAGGCAATGGGAAAATATTTTTAGTTTAAAGTTTAACAATCCTGTTAAATATTTCCTCTTAATAATATGCCAAAACTTTTTAAACCCTCTTGATACTCATTCCTTTCTGCACACATTGTTTTCTTTACAAACAGAACATTTTATGTTTAGTGCCAGTTACTGGTCTTGCTTAACTTCCATATAAACCCAACTGACGTCAGTGAGAATGCACAGGTATAACTATCAACAGAGCTGCAACTCAGAGTTACCTGTAGTGAATTAAGAAGTACATTATGTACTGATATGCCATTAAACATTGCGATTATCCCAATTCAGAATGTTTTAACAAGGTGCAGTTTATTGACATTCCTTTGCAGATACTTACTTTACTGATTTAAGTCTTCGAGTTAACTGCTATGAAACAAACTTACCTTGTGTGCTCTAAATAAGAACAAAAAAATTGCCTGGAGCAAAGTTGTTCTGCCTGTTATTTATGTCACAAGGAAACAAAAGTTAATATTCATTTGCTGGCTAATCTTTGTAACATGGAAACATTTTACTTTCCAAAATTAGGTGGTTGATTCAGGGTTAGTTATAAAAACCTCCTGTTTGTTTGAGAAACAAATCTGAACTGGCAAAATATTTGAAGCAGTGTTCAGCAACTATCATGAAACAGGATTACAGAGAAAACAAATCACATGACTGGAATATTTATTCCTTAAAATAAAAGTTACTTAATAAGAAAGAGTTTTTTATTCTGAGGACAATTAGGAAGCAGAGCATTGTTGCAATACAGTAATTTTGTACCTTTTTAAACTGTTGTAATGAATTCTGACATACTAAGATAGTATTACTGATGGAAAAAGTAACAGTGAGAAAGTGCTAATAAATCCAAGGAAAACATGATACTTATTTGTGAAACAAGAGGTTTGATGGCACTGTAGTTAAGGACGCCTTGTGGCTTTTAGAGCTCTGTTTATATTTCCAACACACTATGCAAACTTTCTTCAGCTAAAAAAAAACATGCAGTAATGGAACCAGGGGGGAATAGGTTATATTGTGAGCAACTGTTCTGTGATACAGCCATTACAGGGTTATGTCCCCTGAATGGCAAAGGAATGTGCAGTCTACCTTCTGGGTTTCTTTTGCTGTGTAAGCGACATGCACCTCTCTGCAGAAGATAACGCACACGTAGACTGTAGTTTAGGGTGAAAGTAGAATTTAAATGGTAAAAGCCTACTACTGGCCCTAATTTCACTGTGAATTGGCATTATTTTCAGAGATGTCAGCATAATCAAATACACAAGGGCAGTTAAATCACTGATGCAGAAGTGACAGAACATATCTACTGGGACCTATCCCTGACATCAATATTTCATAGCGTTTACTATTAAAAATATGGTGTATATACGTGAATTATTGACTATAAGGGTGTGTCTGTTACATCAGAGCCAACCTTCGCACCACTGTTTTACACAGAGTTGCTTTCTATCCCTTCTGCCAGACCTAACTTCATATTCCACTAAATGAGAGTAACAGTGACTGCTACTCAGTGCAGTGACCGCTACTCAGTGCAGTGACCATACTCTATTCTTCCCTGTCACCCACATGCTCCTTCCAGTTTCTCTAGGAAGGACCTTTCAGGGTGGTCACAGTTCAGCAACCTGAGCTGCAGAAAACAAAAGCACTCTCCACAACCCAGGTAAACAAAAGCGAATGGGGCTTTCCCAGCTCACCTGCTTAAACTGACTCACTCTTGGCTACTGCTGTATCCTGCTGTGACAGGGAGGGGAAAGAAACATGCAGCCTGGAGGACCTCAGAGTAGCGTAGATGTAGCCTGAAACCTTGCTCTTAATAACACTGAAAGTGTTATTCCAATCTCAGTGGAACATAAAATAGGCTGTTTCTTACTAAAGCTATCCCTGTAACAGCATAGGCTGAGCACAGCATGACTTCTAGTTATGTCACACATAAAAAGCTCAGTCAGCACCCTACCAGTTACCATGTGTGTGTACAATGAAGGTCCTATGGCTGCTGGAACCAAATAATTGTTTTCTTTTGGGGAATTATGTACCTTTTAAATTCATATGCCAGTACAAATCAACACACAAAAAAGCTAGAGGAGTGGGTTCTGGCTTATGGGCCACCCAGTTTGATACCTAACCATCTTCATCTTTGCCCATCACAGTGACATTGGATATACCCTCATAAGTCTATTTAATTCCAGCAACAGGTGTAAATTACTGTGCTTTTTGTTCAGCTTTTCTTTACACAAGGGCTTAGAGAGAAGACTCCAACATGTTTAGATACAGTCAGAAGCCATATCTTGAAAAGAAATACAACTCTTTGAAAAGGCTTTTGCACAAGGTCATACCTAATGTCAGAATGAGAAAACATTGCATTAGCTGAGTAATCTTTGTGATCTCAGTAGAGGAAAACCTTGCCAGTGAATGTTTTCAATCCTATTCTTGACATAATTCTTTTCAGTACTTACATTTATAGAAAGATAATTTAACTAAGCATTAGAGCCTTGAGATGTGCTCACATGCAGGACTGTCTCTGTGTATGCTGTCACTTAGACTACTTATTAAGCTACTTCTGTCTGGAAAAAAAAGCCAACGCTGAGAAATATAGTAGACTCACAAAGTTGTGGGAAAAGAGAAGTTGGCAAATAGCTAAACTATAAGGAAGAAAATCAACATTAACAGTGTGTTCAAAACATCAACTAAGCAGAGCAACAAGGACTTGAACAGAAAGCTGATTAAAATCAATAAGATCAAAGGGACATTTTCAGCAAAAAGGTTAATATGAAATATGTAAGGAACAGCAGACGTAGCTGTATTACTGATTGTATTACTGATTTTCCCATAAGAAGTTTATTTTAGTATATGCACTATCCTAACCAAGTGGCATGAAGAAAGGGTGTTTTGAAGTGTTAGTAAATCTGCAAGTAAATCTACTTCTTTATCCATTTTGTACCTTTTTCCTCTGTCCTGGGAAAATTTCAAAACTGCTGACAGGCCCAGCATGGAAAATCATTACTTAATACAGCTTCCCATGAAACTCTTTTCTTACCTGTGCATGCACTAATGATCAAACAGTTCTTGCCCACATTATTTCTTTGAAGAAGACTGCATAGCACTACAGGCAACCTGGTAATGTTACATGAGCTATTTGCAATCTTTCACCCTTCCACGAGCAAATATTAGTTTAAGCATAAAAACAACAAAGGTAGAAGAACGTTACTCTTCAGGAAATATTTTAAGACAGAAAATACCTACTTTTCACATTGCTTATTAGAATGTTGCTCATAAAGTAGTGAATGATAGCCTTTATATTATTTCTAAAAGTATATCTGCAGACATGATCAATGCTTGCGGGAAAGACATCAATAACAAACTGACCACTGAACATGAACATCCATGTTTAATGCAGGCTAAGAAGCAAAGAATAGAGTTTCAGGCACTTTTTCAGGATATTCAATTTTTAGGTCACAGCGTTAACCCAGACAGATATGACTTGAGAGAGTGGACAGCTCACACTCCATAACTTACTTTCACTATTTTTTGAGTATTCCTTGAATGGGACCTAAGCAAACAGCAGCTTTAAATTAAATTATCATTCTACTAAAGTGCTATTGTGAATCCACAAAATTAATGTTTTGCCCTGCTTTTTCAGAATATATTGGAATCCTAAAATACCCTAGGCACACTCAAATCTGAACAATACACCAAATATAGTGAAGAACAGCCCAGGCTTCAAAAGCTTTGTGATTCCTCTTTAAAATAGGCAGTTTCATGGTACAATAGATATCAGTCTATCAAACCCTTTTTATAGACTGTGGTTTACGATTACTTTACTGGGAGAAAGGAAAATTAAATCCTTTTAACATGATCTAAACAAACTGTGGGCTCGTCACCAGCTCTGTGTCAGACAGAAATGAATTCCTAGATTCCAGGCTAAAATGTCTTAAGATCATATCCCTTTTCTATTATTAGGGTTTTTTTAAAAAGAAACTTGAGTTCGCTTTTCTCATCAGTCAGAAACTGTACGGAAGTAATTTTATGAATAATTTTATTCTACTTTCATATCAAGACAGCAACTAAATAATGAACAGTTGTACTATGGCAGACATATTTTACACAGATGAGAATAGAAGACTAACAGTCAAGAAAAATAACAGAGAAAAGGTTACAAAAGGAATTTTCCCATGAGCTTTTTGCTCCCTACATGCTATAAACCTCCTCATCTGAGAAAACTCAGATGATCACATCATACCAAAAATTACCAAGCGAAGTGGGGGTAGGATAGTGAGTGACTTTGCCAAGCAATGACACTGTTTATGCACTCTTGTTCCCCTGATGATGGTACTCCGTTCTCATAGTAAAACAGATTTTAGAAGTTTTCTTTGCAGTAACTAACAAGAGAGAGAAGAAAGAGCTTTAGGAACTACTGCAGAGAGAAACATAACTAAAACAAATACTAAGAGCAGAATCAAGTATTTCACTGTATTTTTCTGATTCTTATACTCCCTGAGGATGCATGATCTTTTCATTGTTTAGTAGAAGTCTCTAGATAAATGTAATGTTCTTCTGTTTTTCTTTAACACCAAATTTTGTAATACCATTTTTGGCATGATCAGAACAGATTTTGGAAATATTTGATAGCACTGCTCTATTTCTATAAAAATTTTGTTTTGGTTTTGTTTTTTTTTTTAATAAGAAAATATAAAAGGAGAGAAGTTTGTTTCTCCAGCAAACGTAACCAGGTAACTATCACTTTATGAAAGCTGTGCAAAGCAGGACTTCAGGTAAGGGGTATATACATGCTGAAATTGTGCTGGCATCAAAATAAAGGGTTTTTTTCTTTGCTTTTTTCACACAAATGTAAATAAAACCCAGGATTTGTGAGGGCTTTTGTTTTGCTTTACTGAGCAGGTTCTTACACAGCTTTTCATAGCAGTTGTAGCTTTAATCATTTTGACAACCTTGAGTTTTTGCCCTGAGCTTCAGGTCTGCAGGAACCAGGAATCTCATAGCAAAATTGCTAAAAAAAGCACTCTGGAGAGCAATGTGACTATCTTGGAAAGTCCCCTAGCATAGCTGCTTTGTAATTTCAAACCCAACCCAGTCAGCACTGAGGAGCTGTGAAGACAGGACAGAGTTGGACAGAATCCCCTGGGGATTGTGCTTAACAACCCTAGAAAGCTAAAACCCAATCTATTAAAACTCAGTTTTAGTAGAAAGCTATTAATATCAATTTGAGATAAAACTTCATGAAGGCAGTAAAAGGTACAATGCAGATGACAAAATGACCTCTCTGTCACATTTCAAGTGCCAGGGAACTCAAAAGCAAAATCGCCAGGATTTTTTCTTTGAAGGATCACCTTCAAATGAGTTAAAAAAAGATCAGCCTGGGAAAGCCAGCATAGGTTTGGGAAGTTTATAAATGAAGGAAACAGGTCTTCATAACCAAAGTGTTAGACAGCTTTTGCCCGACTGTATTTTGCAGTTTCCATTACTGCTCCTATACTTGTATCTTTATTGTCTTTATTTCCCACTTGAATTGTATTACTGCCTGGAGGCCTGTCTGCATGTAAGAGTTTATACTTCTGAAATGCTCGCTCTCCCCATCTCGTCTTGCAGCTACCTGCTACAGCACATGCAAAAAATACTGCATTAGCACTGAACAGAGAATAGCCATAGTATTTGGCTCCTATTAGGGCTGCAGATACAGGGCTATTTTCTTAGCGGACTACGACCTCCCATTCAAGTAATGGCATTCACGGGATATTAATTTGTTTAAAGTTAAGGTATTTTTCATTTCCCTTTAAACATCATTTCCTCACCACTTGTTTTCCTGCACTATTCCAAATCATATTAATATTAACAGTTTGTTACTGCTTTCCAGCCTGTTAAATTTATATTGTGAAATATTTTGACTAGGAGACAGAGCAGCCACCTCTAAAGCAGAAAGGAGAGTAGCATGTATACGCCTTAGATGAGGCAAGGTTTTCCTGTCCACTTCAGTCACCGTTTATCAGAGACAAAAATCACTATACTTCATACAATGTTTGATAAATATTGAAAAAGAAAAGCAACTTCATCGTATCTATGGAGTACTTAAAACTCATGGATAGGAAACCATCCAGGAAAAGATAAGCTTATAATACTTTAAGTATAATAAACTAATTTTTATACATTTGCTTATTTACTTACCACATCAAACAAAAAAAACACTTTACCCAAGGTCAGATACTGTTAAAGATTTCCATGTTGCGACTCCAGCTTAAATAACAAAAATGCTTTGAGATGTCCTTCCCCAAAAGGGTAATAAAAAGGGAGAAGCATTCAAAAGAAAAAAAACTCTGAAAACAAAGACTACGTATGTTCCTAACCAACTCTATATGCACCTCCAGAGTAAGAATACTTATTTTATGTATGACTTGACATGTTTTAAATTAAAATACAGTGGTTAAAATAATCTAATGTTATCAATAATACATACATGTATATAAATTTCAAGTTTTGAAGATGTTTTAAAGGTCTCTATGGTTTCTTCATAAAGCTGCTTTACCACTGTTATTTAATGCCAGGGACATAAATTTTTTTAGGAGTTGCTGAGGGGTAGTACATTTGGGAGGAAATGTAAAATAAATTCAATAGTTAGAAGTTCCTCACAGAAATCTCCTGTCAAGTTCCTCTGCTCTTCTAAGAGTATGACTGAGGTAATCCTATAGGTCTCAGTGATTAAATGAGGGCTCAGCAAGTAACTCATTTATATGAACAGATTTATTGCTCCACGTTCAATATTCCACAGGTTCATTCCCTTCACATGGTCAACAGGGCACCACTCCTTTACCTTGTTCATGTTCTACCATATGGCTACCCACATTTTTACCACCAAATATCTACAATTAACATTATGTCTGTGAACATTTCTTCAATTGCATTCAGATCTGCCAAGACTAAAGAAAAATTTTAAAACCCCAGAGTTCCTATGCCTCCCAGGTTTCCATTTAAAAGCCTGTTGGCTCTGTTGTGTCTGCTTCCTCACATTTTGTGTCTTGTACCTGATGCCAGTATTAGATCGTGAAACATCTTTCAGCATCTTGAAATTCACTGTTTTACAAACTATTTTAAGGAAACATTTTCAAAGATCCTTAAGGAAAATTTTTCCTTTGCACCTTTGAAAATCCTATACTAATCATTCTCACAGCTCAGTAGAAACATTGGTACCAAATGTCTGAAATAAGCCAAATACTCTGAAAGCATAAAATAAAAAAGCTAGTAAGTTCATTTTACACAGAATGAAGTGCACATTTCTAAGCCTGATTTATTGATTTTTAACAATAGCTTTCAATTTTTAGTCTTGAGATTTATACTTTTTTTAACACTAAAAGGCAACTTTATACTCCTACATCTATAATTTTGTTGGTTTCTGCTCAGATAAGGAACACTTTAAACAGAAAGCCTTAAATATCAAAATTTCATTGACAGATTTCAAATTAAATAACATGGACCTCTGTTATAAGATACCTGTAGCCATATTTAATGACTACTTCAGAGAAAAGAAAGACCATTGCAATTTTGCCTTGCCTTAAATTATATCCTGAACATTGAACGAATTAAAAGCAAAGGAAAAAAAAACCCCTACAGATCACTCTTTCTACATTTGACAGCATGTGTACCTAGCTAGAGCTACAAAAAAAAATAAGTCTAGATTTGTGTAGCTGCAACAACCTGGCAAACAGAGGCTTGGGACAAAATTGAGTTTTAATTACTATAAAACATTGTTTGCATATTTGTAAAGAAGCATGTCAAACAAAATATGTCCTTGTTTAGCTTAGATGTTGCACACATGGTATTTCTTGATGCAATTTGGATCTGTCTGGTCAAAGTTGAGATTTGATAATACTGGAAAAGTATGGATTTTCATAAAATTGTTATGTAATTGGTAGTCCTTTTAAGAGATTTTATCACTTTGCCATTAGCATTTCATATGGAACTGTATCACTGATTTAATATCTGGCAACTGATGTAAGAGGGATGTATACTGACGTATGAAGAGGGAAGGTGGCTGATCTCTTCGCCCAATTAACAGGACAAGAGGAAATGGCCTCAACCTGCGCCAAGGAAGGTTTAGACTGGATATTAGCAAAAGTTTCTTCACCAAAAGGGTGGTCAGGCATTGGAACAGGCTGCCCAGAGAAGTGGTGGTATCACTGTCCCTGGAAGTGTTCACAAACCGTGTAGATGAGGCCCTCAGTGACTTGGTTTAGTGGTGGACTTGTCAGTTCTGGGGTAATGGTTGGACTTGATCTTAAAGGTCTCTTCCAACCTAGTTGATTCTGTGATTCGATGATTCTATGATAGTCCATAGGAATTGGTACTTATTTTCCTAAGCTGAGTAGGTGCTTGATACTTTCACACCAATGGAATAAGATGGTTCCAGTCCAGAGAAGGGCCACAAAGATGATTAAGGGACTGAAGCATCTCTCACCCAAGGATAGGTAAAAAGCCTACCTAAGGTACTCCTGACATTGTGATCCCAATTGCCTCTTGATGATGGAGATCTGACTTCTGATAGCCTTACTATTACACTGGAATCTTTAAGATAAATTGTAAAGCTTCATAATTTTTTCAGTGAAAAGTACAATCCTCAAATGACTGTCTCAAATGCTGAAGAATGGCAGACACATGTTGCAATGGATGTGAGAACCTACTGAATCAGCACAAAGTGCCTTCAGTGATGTTCTGCTTACAAACTGCGCATCATTAACAAAGGACTTAAAACTCCCTCAGGCCCTAATGAAATTACTTTGTAAAGGGGGTCTGGGAATCCTGTTTTGGAACAATTGTTCTTGTGTTAGAACAATTACATTTGGACTTTTATATGTGGAAGAGAATAAAACCACTCTTGTTCCAACTTTTTGCTCACTGCTTCTACCACCAGAAAGTCCAGCAGAGGACAATTAAAGAACTGCTGACATGAAGGCCCACACTAATGACAGTCTGCTGTCTTGGAAATTGGTGGTAAAAAATCAATGGCTTGCCAAAGTAATTTTGCCATATCCAACAAAGATGGGTAAAGCTATCCATCTAGGCACAGCTGTATGCAATACATCCAACACTGTTAGGATTTTCCTGGACTTCTTCCACATAGATGTCAAGCAACTTTTCTCATAAGATTTTGGAAGGATTTGTAATCATCTGGGATAAAAGAGTATGATTAAAGGATGGCTGGCTCAGCTGGTGCTGACAAATATACTGGCATCTGCTATTCCTTCTCCTGAAAATTCTTTTCAAGGGAGCCAGATCAGTAACAGACTGAGCAATAACAGAAATAAATACATCTTTCATGGTCTTTGTGGTGAAATCTTACGGAGTTTTGAGATACCCCATGGTGACCAAAAAGAGGTAACACTTGAAGAGCTGAGGCCCAGACAGAAAGATCCCTGTTAGCAGGAAATTAAGAATGTCTGCTTAAGGGAACTACAGAGAGACAGGATCCATGTGGCTTGGAGTGGAAAGACTTTCTGTTGCCTTGTAAATCTGACAAGTATTGCAATAAACCTAGATCCTTCAGAGGGTACCAAGTTAGGCAACAAGAAACTACACAAAGGAGTCCAATAACTCTGTGTGTAACAAATCTCTTTTGACTGTCACACAGTTTTAAAAGGCTGGATAAGAAATTGAATTGTAATTACTCATTGATAAGCACATATTTGATTTTAATTAAAAATAATTTTAATTGTGATTTTGATTACTAAAATCTGATTTAAAGTTTCACATAATAGAAATTATAGATTTCATAAAGTACTGAGGACAATTGATGCGGTTTAAACTACATCTGATCATAACCATTTGCAATTGTTCGAATCAAATCTACTCTCTATCTGATTTATGGAAGGGGTCTCTGATACCTACGGAACTGTCCTAATTGTCATGCCATAAGACAATCACAAAGTAGATCACTCCTTTGCTGAGTATTAAAATAGTCACTGAGCTAAGTTTGAAAATAGTTATTTAACTCAGTGATTGAGACATTAGCACAGCAGCCATAAACTCAGTTTGGTTTCTATCCTAGTAGGTACGTAAGTGGTAAAATATGAAAAGAAGAAACTATGAGGCCAAGCCCAGAACACCTTCCCATCCGGTGATTAGATATTTTTGTATCAGGTCAGATAATTTTAACTAAGTCATATTTGTTTCATTTTGAGTGAATAAATGTCATAAATCTAATTTTGTTGTCGTTGTTGAGCCCTTAAATAAACAGATAAACATACATATACACATGTAGCCTTGCATAAGTATCATGATGGATAACAGCCAAACATGAGTTATCTGAATATTGTACTTAAAAAGGGTAAAGTACAGTTTGGGCATATATCAAGGGAATCTTAAGTATATGTAGAAGTGATACACCTCTGTGTTTGGCGCTGGTGAGATCATAATTGGAACAATGAAGTCCAACCAGGTTCATTATTCAAGGAAAATTTTGAAAACTGACTATGAAACTGGACAGAAAATCCATTAATATAAGGGAATGAATGTCTTACAGTAAAACTTCTGGAGTCCAATCTACACAGTAATGGAGCCACGTTAAAGAGTTCCTAGCACACAGTCTATAGTGTCGAAGCAAGGGACAAACTTAAAAAGAGAAGTATTTCAAACTAGCAAGTTTACAGAAGTGGATCAAAAGAAGCTTAAATTAGACAAAATAACACTCGAGTTGTCTTAACAATGGAAGTAATTAAGCATTAAAATAATTTATATAAAGTATGGTATAATCTCTTTCACCGATCGTTTTACCTTTCTTTCCCCTAAAAGACAGGATTTATCTAAGATGTTAGTGGGTGTGAAGCAGAGGTGTATTCTGAGTAACTATATGTATTCTATTACGCATGAAGTCAACGCAGGTAAATACAGTAATCCCTACTTGTTTGTATTTTTGCATAAATTAAAACAAATGAGTTTTTATTTAGAAATAAATGAATAGATGATCATTAAACCATTCCTAATAATAATTTTCCTGCTTTGTTCAGTTGCAAATTTACATAAAAGAGGATTGGATATAATTAATTCTTGCTCTTGGAGCAGTGAACAATCTCTACAGCCATTTTTTAAATTTCCTCATACTGTGAAACTAATACTGTTTCCTTCTAAAATATATTATCTGATATTGAACTACTGCATCATGTAAATGCTAAAGATAACATTTCAGTAGTGTACAGACTATTTCTCAATTGGTCTTAACACAGAGCAGCATCAGCCTTGAGAGATCTGTAGCGTCTGTCTCAGCAGACTATAGCTTCTGTAGAGTTACATGATAAAGCTTAAAATAAAAATATTAGCATTAACGAAATAAACCGAATTAACGACAGCTTTATATACTACACTTACTCAAACTTTTGACTACATTCCCTTGGAGAGAAAAGTTTACTATTATGTCCAGGTTGTTGGCATTCTCTTTACATTCTAATTTCTTAGAATGTAAGACACATGATCCTTTTTATGTAAAAGCAATTTGATCATCACTGCATGTACTACAGGAGTCTTAATAGTTTACTTTTCATTAATAGGACTATGGAATTAAAAAGAACCCTGTGTTTAATCCAAATCAGTGTTGGGTAGATTGTTTGTTTACTTTCTACTAACTGATACTGTGAAACTGTCAAGTAGAGTGTTTTCTGATGTGTAGTTTCACTGATTTCACTAGACTTATACTGACTACCCATGGCACAATTATTTGCAGGATCACATCTTTACTTAGTAAAGAAACACCATCAAAGAATAATCAGGAAAAAATATGGATATAATGAAATCAATCTCTTTTAACAAACCAGTTTGCAAGTTTCTATTAATGTGTAATTGGCAATCTCAGAAGACCACTTTACATGGAAGTTTCAAACATCTGTGCTGCAGCCTAAAAAGAGCCACATTAATGGATCTGTTCAGGATCTATACAACAACTTGGGACAGTGATGATAGCAATCTAATTCATACAGTTACTCTTTATTCTGTGAATATTCACTATGCAAAATAAGGAGAGTTTTACATATGAAAAAAAAGCCCAACCTCTAATTTAAAAAAAACACTTGTAGAACAGCAGGTGTGCTTTTAAACATGAAGAATTTGTAATGTGTGTAATCCATGCTCTTTGTCTACTGTTTTGGATTTCACTTAATTTCATAAGAGAAACTAAACTGGACACTTCTCTAGAGAGTCTTCAGCCTGGATAATCCATTTTGTTTTCATTCTTGAATTTGTTCATCACTTATTTACCAGCACAGTAGATAAAAATTTGCATTTGATTGCCCATGTTAGCTCATGCTAAGTTGAGTTGGAGTCACATTCCGTCTTTAAATAAGAGGCGGTAACTCATGGCTTTATTGCCCACGTGAGCAGTTCTTTCAGTGCCAAGTCAAACACATTAATTTCAACCTACTTTGGCAATTACTTTAATTTCTTTTACTGCACTGAACGAAAGAGAAGTTGCTGCTACTAGGCTTCCTATGGGAGCTGATTCCTAACAGCTAAGACACAGTAACAATCATGCAGTCTTCCCAGTCTTTTCACTAGGGACCTAGTTTTACCTTTTTGCTTGTATATTAGTCCTACAGCCTGGTGCAGTTTCTCCACCTGGTAGGCAAGGTTTAACACCTACTAGTTTGTAATGTATGCTGTAAGGGATGGTTAGGTGTTACTATGCTCTTGATGTCATACTTCTGTAGAAGTGCTCTAATGAAGCTGGGAGACAAACTGAGCTGGCCTACTAAATTCTCCTATTGATAATATTCACAGAGGCAGGTATTTCCATTGCTATTTCAGATGCTACAGAGGAGAAGAATCAGAATGGGTGGAAAACAAAATTATGTCAACTCCACTGTCTCCTCTTCAGTCTGCATCTGGTAAGTCTTGGCCCTCACAATGATCTTGACACTGGGGACAATCCACCCTGGTGCAAATAACCAGACTCTGTATTCCTGACAAAGAAACCTGGGCAGAAACACCACTCAGTCTGGGAGATGCCTGCCAAGGAAGTCCCTCCATAGCTTAGGAAAGCAGCAGAAGGGCATGGTTTGAGTGTGAAACTTCCTGGAACAATGGACTTCATCAATAAGATGATCATAGTGCATGGATTGAGGAAATTAGCTACCTAGTGAAGACTGCAGTTACATCGGCAGCTGCATAAGACCAGCCATTGCCTACTTACATGTCAGACAGTGTTCTGCATGCATTGCAGGTCCTCTAACCACCATGATCCCAAATCTCCTATTAAGAGAAGTGAAGAAGAGTGCTGGTGAGAGAATTCACACCTCACTCTTGTGCTAGGAGAAGTCAGCGCAAGATAATGGTCAAAAAACATTCTTCTGCCTGAGGTGGATCAGTTTTCTGCTTGCTGCTGCTCGTCCTTGGTCACTGATGGCACTGCCAGACACAATCCTAAGAACAATGAAGCAATAAACAGCACAGCACACATTCTAATTCTTAATTCCAGCTGACGCTAAAGGCCCAAAAGAAATAAATAAGTATCAGAAACAAATATGTAGACAAATGGTGTCGAATAAAAAGACTGGAAAGATATAGGGGTTTGGGGAATAAGTAGCTTTATTAAATGACAACCACAGGGACCAAATAATGAAGAAAATTTACAGAAAATTACCAAGATGAGGAAGAACAGAAATTGGCAAAAGCACACAAAGATAATGAGACAAGAGCTCTGAGATTTCTTTCATTAAACAGTATGGCAGAAAGCACGTAGATATAAGAAGGAGTTGGGAGCAACTGATTGTTTCAAGAAGCAGAAATATTTACATGAGAGGGATGATGGGTCATTATTTCAGTTTTATGCACAATAACAGAAATAAGCTATGACAGGGAAGTGCAAGCAAATTTGCTTAAAATGATGGTATCTTTGAAGGTCAGTTGTAGGAAAAGGAAAGAAAAAGAAAGGAACGGAACAAATACAGTATGGATGGGAATGAAATCAGAAAGGCTGAGGCATAAGAAGAATTAACTAACATGGATTCACATAGGCAGTGCCTGATGAAATTCACTGTTACATACTTAAGGAACTAGCTGAGTCTTGCTTTCTGTCTTTAGTTATAGCTTCACAAGCTAATAGAGAGGGTGTACTAGAGGGCTGAGGAAAGGCAGATAGGATCTATCTTTGGGGAGATAGCAAAGAACCTGGGAAATATATGTCCATTTAACTGAGATTCACAGAAGAAACATATCTTATACTTAATCTATTTATAAAAGCATACATGTTAAAAGAGAAACGAAATACAGCCAAAATGGATTTGCCCAGAGCAAATCATGTCAAACCTCTTTAATTTTCTTCTTTGCTAGACTAGCTGGTCTGGTGTGTAAGGAGGAAGTGCTTATGCAATATATTGACTTTAATAAAGTCTTTCCTGCTGTCCTAATGAGACATTCTCATAAAGAAAGTAAGGAAATACACTTTTGATGAAATTACCCAAGATGAGGATGTGTCTGGTAGAATAAATAATTAGCAACGGTTCACTGCCAAAGAAGGAGCACATTTCAAGCTGGGCATTATAAGATACCAGCTTAGATCTATTGCATATTCTCTTGGATAAAGAAATAAAGCTCAGTGATAAGAGCTTGTGAAAGTCATCAAAATGGGTAAAGTTGCAAGCACATAGAAGTTTAGGTAAACATTTCATTATGGAGAAATGCTCCTCATTACACAAAATAACATTTAATACAGAAAATTGAAAAATGTTACAAAAAGTAGATGGAGACAAGTGACGCAGCAGCAGCAATGCAAAAAGTGACCTGGAAAATACACTGAGAATGGTAACACGAGTAAGAATAGGTGATAACATAAAAAAGGAAGTCTTGATGAGGTGATATGAGACTTGTGTGTACAGTAAGACACACCATTTTTCCATCAGCTAGGCCCCAAATAATTTGTTGTTGAAATACTGTCTATTTGGAGGTATCACAGTTTGAAGAAAGTTGTAGATACAACACAGACTGAAAAGGAAAATAATAATAAACCCTAGAAATTTAAGAAATGCCACCTGAAGGGCAATACTGAAAAACTGGATTAGTTTTCTCAGGCAAAGAGATGACTGAAAGTCAGAGGTACACATGGAAGAAGTTCTTATGAAGAAATTGATGACAAACTATTCCTTCATACAACAAGGACATAAACTTTTCAAACTAGTCATGTTTTTACAGTGTAACTCATTGTAGTGCACAGATCCTGAGAGAATACGCAAAGAAGCTAAGTCAGGTTGTGGAAGCAGCCAGTAGCAGAATGGAGCTCAGCCTGAGACAGACTTCAGGATTCCTAAGAACACTTTTATATAGTCTGGTTTTACATCAGGTAATAGAGTCATCAAAACTGGTTTTTACAATCCAACAGGATGGAATGTAAAAGGTGAAACCTTGTAACACAACAGTACATTTTAATTTGGGCCCTGAAGGGGCAATCATTCTGGCTAGATCAGTCTTGCTGAAAATTGTTTAAATATTATATGCATTTTTACAGAGGCTTGGTAATTTGTATTGTTCAAAACAAGAAAATACTGATAATTATTTAGAAACAACATCCCCATTATTCAGGTACAATATTAATTATAATTTTTATGAAGCATGTTCTAGAACTGAAATCCTTTTTTTCAGCATTAAGGAAGCTATTAATTTGCTTCACAAGTATTTTTAAACAGCTGTCCATTATCAACAGAGAAGGTTATTGCAATACATTAGTCCTAACACCAATGCATTTTACCTGTTTTACATAAAGCAAAAGTTCCAGTCTGTGTCTATCCAAAACCACAAGAAAACACATGATTAGTTTTCCAATGAGAGATTAACCAGACCTGTTATTCTGGTGCTGAAAACTGGCTTTTCTAAAGTTACTTAATTTTTGCAAGCTGAAAAAAGACCCAACTCCATCAGGGTCTGCTTCCTGAGTGAACTCTTCAGATACATTAAAGTTCCTTAAGGAGTCACACATTTTTAACAACGAGAAACAGTACAAAGCTCGCAGTAGGAAAATGACTCAACGACTGATCCTGTAATGTCTCATGACATCATTAACCTTAGAAAAGTTTGCCTAAGAATACTAGAAAACAGCACACTATCAGCATCCTAAACAGACCATCAGGCCCACATTATATATCTAGTATATTTCACGAGTGTCACTATCTGTAGTCTACCTACAGATAACATGGAGTAATTAATACAATTCATGTTTTAGTGTATTAATGGATGACTAAGCATGTAAAACTGCAAATGACCATATTCTCATTAATTTCTTTGTCAGCTCACCACCTGCTTATCTTTACATTTCCACATTACTCATTATATTCTGTTACTCATTCTCTTCCTCATTTAATTTTGCTATAACTTCTTTATTATCCATTTTTCTTTTTTCTTTCTTTCTTTTTTTTTTGCTTCACATCATCTCTGTAAAGTTTCTCATCATCTTCCCTTTCTCAATTCCACAAACTCTTATCCAACTTCTCAGTCTTCCTCCGCCACTAAAGCCACTGGCTTTTGCATTATTCTATATATTTACATATTCACCCCAGTCATCATCAAGTTCAATCCTGGTGCTGACATCCTATATTTAAAGTTTTGACTCTTCATCTGTATCTGTTGGAGTGTCTGCAGGGTCCATCTTTGGCAAAAAGTCCAGATAACATCAGCTATTAAAATAGGAGCATAAGTGTAAATAGTGTGCGTGGATGGGATACACAAAACTCTCTGAAAGGATGCAGTGATCTCCATTTAAAAACAAGGCTTGACTCTTTCACTCCTAACTGTGAACTGATCTCCACCCCCACATCAACTACATTGAATCATACACTACATGCCTGGCTTTCCCTCTCCTTACCTCACTGAATATCCATCCAGAGGCACCCCCCTCAGCTATCCTCTCTTTTTTATAAGATTACTAATATTTTTAGCTTTTCATGAACCTATCATCAAAGTGCACTGACAGTCTCTATAAGGGCATCACTTAGCATAATAGGCTCTCAATCTGGACTGAGCCCACTAAATGATAAGATAGTACAAAAAATAGTAATAGGCAATGTTGGATTTGTTCTTATTGTGGTAAAGCATAATCTTCAAGATTAATAAATTGAGGGCAGGCTTTTTCATAATAGTACAATGATCTCTAAATATCCATGCTCAGAAAGCACCTATTATAGTAGTTCACCATGGATATAATTTTTACAAGTATTTGATCAATAAATCATGTTTCCATGATTTGCAATTTCTTTGCTTGTTCTTTTTGCAATCATCCAACATTCCTGACTTACATCTCCTGGTATTATAATCATAATTTCAAAACTTAAGGATGAAGTAATGGAAAATATTTATTTTTCTACATTTCCATGTATGCTTTTTGTTAAAAATAAAGATTTTGTTATGTCTCCACAACATGACATAATGCCTTGTGGAGGCACATAGGGAAGCGGAAAATAAGTGATGTTTGATATCAGAAGAAAATCTACGTTCTTCTATTTAATTTTACATTGGGCAGGCTAATTTTACACTGAGATCACAATATATAAATGAAGACACAGAGCTTTATTTAAGGCTATGTACAGCTTTATGTATAGGCGTTAAGATATTAATTAAGGCTAAAATAACTGAACTGCTTCTATTACCCAAGTTAGTGTTCCTAGATTATTCTGTATTATGCATGAAGCTTCCATGTCCTTTGTATTCTCCCGTTTCCTGCTGAATTTCACATCTCCAATCTTGGACAGAAAAGAACATCAAAGCAAGTGGTATCATTTAAATGTAGTGTTGCAACAACAAACAAAGTTCTTATCAAATCAATAAGTCAGTTTTTGCACACTAGCAGCTGAACTCAGAAAATCACAGGTTTATGCCAGTGCAGCCTATGTAGTTGTCTATAAAGGTCATCAAAATTCATCTTTTTAAAACAACTTTAAAATCATTCTTGAGAGCACAATTCAGAAAATACTTTGCGACACTGGGGAACAGTTTACATAAAGCTTTGGAACTGTCCCTCCTTTGGCTTTGTTAATTTTATTCATGATTTTGTCATTACTGATCTATAGGCATCATAGCAATGTCAAAAAGTTAGAAATATTTAAAATATTATTTTTTTTAATACCTTGCCAAACCCTGTTTTCACCTTGAGATTCATTTTAAAAGTAAATCAATATAGTTATCATTCTTAGGTGGGTAAACTGTTTCTGGCATTTTTCTATTATCTGCTTTTTTTATATACATTAAAAGAGAAATTTTGAAGAATTAAAATGAATGCTTGCAAGTGTAAACTTGTTTAATGGAAAATTAAACATTTCAGAAATCAAGATTCCTGTAATATCCAGTAAGAAATGGGATACTGGTTTGAAATGTTCTTTACTGTTCTCTCCTGGTTTGGAAATCAATTTTTAATGACATTATCAGTTAGGTCCTTAAGGTCAAGCCAAAATATTATAAATGCAGAATACACTGAAATATTAAGTCTATGACAGGAAAAAAATGAAAGAAATACTTTAAATGTCATGTCTTCCTGACATACCCTGTTGTCATTCTCCTATTTAGTGAACATAATTTCCAAGCAGATTAACGAACAAATGCTAATGAGCATCTCAACACTGCACTCAAACACAACATACATCGTTTTGCTACACTGGTGAATCAGGATTTCTTTTTCTTGGAGTGCGTTTATGTGCACACAGGTAAATTAGAAACAGCCGTTTAAAAACTGTATAAGGAAAGGTCACTTCCCCTCAAATTAAAACCTCTGCCTTTACAACATGTAAAACCTGTCTATTAAACATGCAAGACAGGGCATATTGCCTTTGCTAACTCCATGTTTTCCTGACGGAGCCACTGCACTGGACAAGCCACAGTTTTCATCATGGCCTTTCTTACATTGATAGGATGCATGCTGATCTGAGGAAAGACAGGTACCATGTACTCTGTGGGAACTGCAGGAACTAATGCTTTGGGAAAGCAGAAACGAGTATTCTTACCAGGTGATTTATGACTTTCCAGAAAAGGATAATGCAAGTGAGGGGTAAAAATAAATCTCTCCTACCAAACTGAACGGTGCAAGGTCTGTGAAATAACAGTCAGTCTTACATTTTGCTACAGCTCCTTTTCCTACCAGGTTGAAAATACAAAAGACTGCTAACCTGTGCAGTGGACCAGTGCTTTTCCTTTCACCATACCCATTTACAGTTTCTTCTTCACTTACTGGCCTTGAAGAATGCAGCATCAAAGGGGTTTTTCTTATTGCTACTAGGTCTGATGTAACATATTTCCAATACAATGTTTCACAATACCAGGACCCCAGATACTTGCACATATAATTTACTTCTTCATCTGCCTGCAGAATAAGTTAATTCCACCCCAGAATGAATTATATTTTCACTCCTGATTTCCCAGAGAAAAATAGGAGAAAAAAGAAAAAAATCCCCACCAGGGAAAAAAAAAATAATTCAGCCTGAGATCTCAACAGCACACAATTTCTTTGCTGCCTATTGCCCTCTTTATTTTATAGGATGTGCAGAAGATTCACTGTCTTCTTTTGAACTTTCTCTTGTACCTTCTTCCTTGCTTCCTCTTCTTGAGATACTACCACAAAGCCAGGTGATAGATGTACAGTAACTGCTCATCACTACTATTCCTTCAGGGATAATAGGAGAATTTCCACTCTTTCCTTCTTAACTCCCTGAAAAGCAACTAACTATGCCTGATCTGCTGCTGCTTTTCTGCTGATATCTGAAATATTGCCTTCTTTTGATCCCGGTTGAGGTATATCCTGACTTTCCTGAGAATGTCCTTCCAAATCATGCAAATGACACTTTAATTACAACTAAAAGTAACTGTTAGAGATGAAAAAGTTAATCATTGAATTATTCATTAATTCTCAATATTTACTCTTCAGAAGTCTACAATCAAAGTTAGTGTTAAAAGAGTTCTTGATTAAGTAGGCATGAAGCAAAGGGGAAGTTGTAAGAAAAAGCTTGAGATACACAGGTAATACTGTTTTTTGTATGGTATGTTCCAAAGAAAGTGTATCTTAGGGCAGAACAAAACTGGATATATAACAATAAAAATAAAATGCTTTTCACTTAAATAGATACCATGCCTTCATTAATGAACTGTCTTAAGTTAGGAAGTTTAGTATACTAAAATTTAAAAAATGCAATAATTTTATCCATCAAAAGCTTTTGTTTTTAGCTTTTGAAAGTACCAGAACAAATGGGCCTTTTCACAAGTCCATTCTTAAAATCAATTTCCTCTATCACTTCAATAGCTATCTTGATTACCGTTACTGGGATGGCAATAAGCTTTCTTCTAATTTCCTATCTCAAGCTGGTTATGGGCAAGCTACCTAACTTATAGAGCATGCTAGGGTATAACATATTACCAATTCATTTAATTTCAATCAGGGTTTTTCTTTTTCTTGCTGAAATTTCTAAAATGTATTTATTCACCTCCTTCTAGTATGATTAAGGGGTTGAATACTAACATTTGGACAGCTGTTCAAATGTATCTGAAGAGCTCCGAGCTACAGAAGCAAATGTAAGACATTTGCTCCTTTTATTTTGCATTTCTAATGTACTTGTTTCTGCCTCCTTTCAATCCACTTATGAATAAATGTGTATCATCTGTCTGAAAATTGGATTCTTCATGCTTCCCCCTATTTAATCTACTGTTCTGTCCCTCCTGCTGTCTTAATTTATGAAACGCTACCTACTGTCCAAATTTTTTGATGTACTGCTTTACATTTTATCTTCCTTTCCACCATCTTCCAGAAGTGCCATGGTTCTCAAAACCAGAGTAATTTACTAGCCTGAATTTCTAAGAACTTTTCACACCCTTTGTGATGTTCTGGATACTCTTCAAAAATGTCTTCACTTACTTCAATGAAATTCTCCTTTCATAGCTTCTTATCAGGTGAGAAGCAGATGCTCCTGTCCTCTCAATTCTCCTGCCAAAGCCTAATTTTTTCATTATTAACTTTTTTAACCAACCTCTTTCTCACTCCAATTTATAAGCTACCTCTTCTAAGGTACTGCCATTTGAAAAAAAACCCCTAATGTTTCAAACCAGCACACAACTATGCAATCTTCTGGGGTATTTCCCCACCAGTGTAGCCATTGGTGCCACATAGGGGCAATCAAGAAACAGACTATGATTTCAGGGTCCTTTTGTGGCGGCATGTTTTTATATTCCAGCCTTTTCTTAGAGCTAGAAGCAAAGGATGAATGCATCTTCTCTTCCCTGCCCACCTTCCTCCTACACCACAGGAATAAATTGTCACTCATTAAGTTAATATGCCACATTAGTTTACAATTAAGCTATCACTAGCAATAATGATATATAATGTACATTCATCATAACTGTAGTGCCAATTCAACATAAACCTGGCAAAGTTTTCCATACAATTGCTTATTCCCAACATACTGTATAAAGAAAATAACAATTTGGACTCAATCGAAGGCCACTACAATTAAAGGGAGAAAAAAAACCCCTTTTTTATGAGCTTCTAAGCAGCTAAAATCTGCTACTTTCTGGGCTGCCCACAGGTACACAATTTTTTTCTTGTTTACTGAGTAATTTGGTTCCTCTTCATATATTATTCTGATTGGGTACCTTTTCTACAGACACTAACTGAAAAGGTGCAAACACCACTTATACCCATGCAAAACACAAATATCCCTATTCAGTACATACGATATTGAAGAGACAAGATAAAGAGAGTAAGATAGTACTCACATATAGGGGAAAAATATATTAGCATAGTATAAGGATGTATTAGTTTGTACTTTGTAAAACTCTTGAATATTTTGAGTGTCTAGGAGAGGGAAAAAAAGAAAAGAAAGAGAAGCCACGTAAGGACATTACAGTGGTGGTTATTTTTTTGCTAGAAAGTACTTGTTAGTACGTTTTTTCAAGATGAAAAGAGTCTCTGCCAAAAACTTACAATGTCTAGATGTCACAGAACATGCTGTTTCTATATTTTATCACACCACATGAAAGTGGAAAAGAACCCTCAAAAGTTATTGATTATTCTTATTCTACAAATTACAGCAGCGTAAAAGTTTTCTGGAAACCAGGTCTCTGAAAACATTTACAATATACTGTACAGTATATACAGCGTATAGTTACCTATGAGGTCTGTAGTGGTCTAAAAAAACACATTGATATAGTTTCTGCCAGTGGATTATCGTAAGCATCAGCATCTAGTTTTTGGAGCTGCTTTTAGTATAGACTAAAATAATTAATCAGCCATATATATTTTTTAAGAGACAAGAAGTGAGAGACCAAAGGACCTGACTGTCATTTTCTTAGTAACGGAGAATTCAAAGTTACAGAGAGATCCAGTCTTGTTAATTGCAGTTAATACAACATCCATACATACAATGAACAAAGATACCTGGACAACAGCAATCATACAAGGAGCTTTTCTCATATGCAGACACCATAGAAAAGACGATAATAGAGCTCCTTGAAGAGTTGGAAACCAAGTGGTTTTCACCCTTGTTCTCTTCTTACTTTCAGCACCATAAGCCCTATTTTCCTGTCCCTCCTGCCCCGAGGGAAAAGCTTTGATCCAGTATGGCATAAGACCATGGAAAACGTGCAGAACAGAAAAGAGAGGCGTTTTGAAACTAACGCATTAATACTTTTTAAACACACTAAAAGCCTTAAATCAAAGGTGTTAGCAAGGATAAGTTCTTTGTTATTATTCAACTTCCATTTATTTGGAAATCTCAAAGACTGTGGCTTTCTTGAAATAATTCCAGGATTTCTTGGATCCTGCCAAGGCAGACACCGAAAGAATAACTTCTCTGATCCAGCTCTGATCCTTTTTCTTCCATTCACAGTAATACCAGGAAGACCAAAATCATACAATTCCGTCCCCCCCCACCCCCCTCAAGACTGAAGCAGAGTGCAAAAAAAGTTAGCTTCAGTATAAGCTTTGACTAACACAGCGTAGATTCTTATGTTAATAGAAATAATAGAAATTTGAGAACTAAAACACCTATTATGTCATCTAATCTATGCAGTTGGCAGGGAAGGATTTGTTCCCTAAAGCATATTTTATATGGCTTTATTCATTCCAATTTTAAATGTCAGAGCTATGAAGCTCCCACTGTTTTCTTTGAGAAAGCTGATTTGTTTATTGTTTAAATTAATTTCACAATCTCCAGTTATTGCAAACATGCTTAAGATGCTGTTCTTAATAAAAATATGGAATGTCCTCAGTAATTTGTATCAGCTTTAAAATAGCCAGTGAATATCCAACCTACAAGTTCTCTTGAAATATATCTTTGCATATAGCAGACTGTTCTTTTACTGTTAAGGAATGCAGGAATCTCTAAGTATTTGGCAGTCAGTTTCTGATGCAATTACAAAATTTTATCCAAACTGATGTGCTTTAGTAATCAGTTCAGCATGATTCATAAACTTGGCTTTTTTTACACAGTTATATTTCTGAATGAATTTTTTAGTTATTTCCAAGCAATTCTGGGTAGCAAATACCAAAAGTTGCACTTTGTTCCCAATATTTTTATGTTTTTACTTCTTTATGAATTCAGATAAAATAAAAAATTTGAAAATTAGTCAGAAACTTTTTTTTATTGTTGAGTTTCCCATCTTGAAGAATAATACCTATCCCACTCTTATGTAGAGGAGTGGTGATATTGAAGGGATTACTTAGAATAGATACTCAACCTTTTTTTTTACATTACTTGGAAGGCAACTCAAGTAAAAGTACAGATCCACTGTATATGTAACTTTGCTAAGTAGGAACATATTCATATGTACTTATTAAGCTCTGACATAGCTCTCAAGAAAAAAATGATTTTTAAGAGTAACCACAATTAGTGTTAGCTGTAGCTGAAACATGGATAACTATAAATACATATAAAATTTGGGTAATTTTATATTTTCTTATCTTTTCTTTTTGAAAGAAAAATTGACTAGCCTACTGATTCAGTTACCTCAAGGTAAGATTTGTGCTCAGTAAAACTATTTCACCTACATGGAAAGAAAATTACAGCACTAAAAGGACTGAGGATAAATCTTTACAATTCTCATATATGAACACTTTTTCACTGGAGAAATATTTTCCAAAGTCATAAGGAAAATGGACACACATTAAAAAAGCCTGCTCTTTAATGTACTATGATAGCATCTGTATTTACTGTACATGATACGATCTTTATGGCATACAGAGATAGTCTTTCTGTTTGAGCTGCCTAAAATATTGTGCTGGTCTCGACCTTGGAAACGTTTCTTAAGCATTTACTGTATTATTACAGAGATCTTTTGCCAGAAGAGTCACTGCAGAGCCATGACTCTTTGGGGGCTTTCCATATTAGGGGTTTTCTTGCTCTGGATTAAGCATGCCAACAGTATTTAGTTGACGTTCTGTATTTAGAACTGATTTGCAGGAATGGATTTTGGTAAGAAATGTTGAAACTTACTCTATTTCATTGAGTTAAGTTCACTCCCACAAGACAATTTAGGGAAACATCCGTTAAGAAAGCTCTTGCAAACTATCCAGTACTATACTAGCTACAGCAGATTTCTATAGCAGATTCCCAAATACTTCAGAAAATATGCACTCATTCACCCGCAATTGTAATGGCCATAAAAGACTGTGAAGAATGTGCATTTTAAATATTTTTAAGTTATAGTTTATGGGATAATTATCATAGATCCTTGAAAAATAATGATTGATGTTCAAACAAATATATTCAATTGAACTTCTAGCTTAAAAAAGTACCACCTGAGGAAAATATAAAATGTCTCTTAATCGTCAGTCATAACCTTTCTGTGAAATACCTTAGCTCCACTTTATTAAAGTGAAAAATGTTTAATTAAATTTATGATATAAATTGCATAGCACATCCGCACAGGAGATTCAAATTTAGGGTTAGCAATTAAGTCACGTCCAGATTCTCTTTCTGTAACTGTAACACTACTGAAAGATTTCTCCACATGTAACATTAGTAGGACATAATCCTGGCATGACTACCTGTCTGAACTCACTCTGGAGCTGTAATACCGTAACTGTACTTCCATAACATATGACATCAGTAGTGACTATCCAATAAATAACAATCCTGTATTTGCTCTGGGACCATCTTATATTTATTTGTCATATCAACACTGTGGTTACAATATCCTGCTGATGTCACCCAGTAAGAGCTGGAGTTTTGTTATAGATGTCACCAGCCATAAACAGAAGTGTGAACTATTGCAGGTTTATTTAATCCTACTGACACTGCATCGTTATTCACAACAGTTTGAGAAACATTATTTCCTGGTCAAGAACACTTGGTCTGAAGCTAGGACTGGCCAAAGGAAAGAAAGGGCTCTCCCATGGTAAAAAGCACAAGTAAGCTAGATCTAATCCTGATCTGTAAAAAGAATTTTATATTTGACTTCAAAATACAAAATAATCAGAAAGATGTTTCATAGATCGAACTAACATACATAAAAAGCAGTGAAGAACCACGTCACAAAAAAACCTCCAACTTGTTACTCTTTAAACTTCAGCCCTTTCTATCAGGAAAGTCTTACAGATTAGTTATACTTTAAGCACTTGGCTGCACGTCCCAGCAAGCAAGCTGTTTTACACTGAAAGGTGTATCATTTCAAGTATTAAATATCTGCCATCCAGACATAATCAGCTAAACCAACCATGAACCTTGTTCCACTTTAAAACAGCTTTATAATTCCAGAATACACTGAGGGACTGCAGAGCTGTAGGAATACAAAACACACACAGAAAAGTTTTCAAGAGTTATGCTGCTCCTCTTTCATAATAAAGACAATCCCACACTAAACTTCAGAGAATGCAGAGGACAGGGAGAAGACGAAAAAGAACTTCTATAAAGTCTCAACAAGTGAAAAAAATATACTCTGAGCACCAAAATCCCCTGATACATTACTAGGCTATGCAGTAGTAAACTCTTCTCTTGAACAATTTTTTGTGTATTTGCATATGAACTTTAAGTTAACAGACAGGATGTAGAGAGTAAAGCTCATAACGTTTTCAGTTCAAGCTAATAATAGCATCACTTACCTAAAGATTGGTCTTTGGAGATGCTTTTTCTTGATTGTAACACAATCATCCATTTAAAGTTGAGAAAAAGACTTCTTCCAGCAAGTAACTCCAAAAAGATAAGGGAGTAATCAGGAAACTTGTTCTTTGCTACTCTGCTGCAGAGAGCACACAGAATGATATTTTGGTACTGGGGGAAGCCTCCCTCCCTATTTATGACAGTGGAGCAGAAAAGGGCCATAGAGGCCACAAGAAGCCAGGCACAGCCGTGCACTACCAAAGCGGGCAGGCTGTGCAAAACTGGAGTCAAGTTGATCGAAGCACAGAATCGCACTGGATTCCTTTCAACTGTACAAGGAAAAAAGAGGAGCTTTGCCAAGGGCTATCCAGGTAAAAATTTGTTAGATTATTCCAGCCATGAGAGCACTTCTTACACATGCTGGTCAAAGTCTTAAATGCAGAGTCACTCTCTCTCTCTCTCTCCCTTTAAAACACACTGTTCTGAGGCTCAACTTTTTTTTTCTTCAAAATAAAAGTTGTGCAGCTGTTTCAGCATTCCCATGTGAGTACCTTCAGAAAGTTTGTTCTGGTAAAAGGACTGTATACAAATTAATGAAGACAGATGGATCTGGTCTGTGAGGCTGGCTCTACTTCAAGAGATTGTAATTATTTTGCAATCTGGCTTTTATTCACTCTGGATGATGTGTGGATATAACTATGCAAATTAAAGCACTGCTCATAATTTTTAGCATTCATAACCTAATAACCTAGACTTGGCTGAAGCAGAATATGGTGTTTGCAGCTGGTAGGACCATAACTACATAAAAAAACCCAATGCTACTTAAGTGAGGAAAACAAAAATGACCAAGTTCAGCTAGTGACAGTAGCAAACTGTTACTGTTTGCAAGATAAGATTTCAACAGAGAGCCAAACTGAAAGGCTTGCTCTGACATCACGCTGACATAAATCAGGAAGAATTCAACCGCAGCGAACACAGGCTGTAAACAAAACTATAAAGCAGAAGCAGCTGACCGCGGTTCTCAGTAAACTGAAGTCATAAGTGGTTCAGGTGAGATGCCATTTCCCGGGCATGTCAAAGGGCCCATAACAAAGCTGTGCTGGCACAGGGCTTGACGGGAAACATGGAACCCAGCCAGAGGAGCACTGAACCAGCAGCAAGCCATCATCATGTGTAAAGCTGCACACCGTGGCAGGACGGTACCCTGGCACCATGTGCCCCCTTCCTGCCAGGGTAGGAAAGGAACTGTCATGGTTCTTGCTTCCCTGTGATCCAGCACTGGAGCTTCCTTGCAGCCTAACTCTTGAGAAGCACTCAGTATGTGCTAAGTGAAACTATTGATACGAAGCAAGTAGAATCAGGAAGGTTAGTAGCTTTTGCAATTGCACTATTGGTTGAAGGGATAGGAGGAGAGTGGTAGATTGACACAGTTAAGTGCATAGCACCGGGTAGTATTAAATTAAGCTTGAGGGATATTGTAAGTCTGCAGAAAAGGCAAGATAAGTAAACTGAGATGTGTCTTAGACTATACATGACCAAGAAAGTCTGTATTACTTTATGAACAAATAATTATTAACTTAATAACAATTCAATTAAATAATACTATATACAAACAGAGATATCAAACATTCCAGTAATATGCATTTCCACAAAGGGAAATTTAGTGGTTAGTGGATTTTACTGAAATGGGCAAAATCTCTTGCTAGAGCTAATATATATTGCTTATACAACATAGTGAGAGAGTCAAGTTTGGTTAGCCTGAAAATACCCAGAAACTGGTCCCCACACAATAAAAAAGTATTTTCTTGATGCAGCCATGGAGTAATTAAATAAAGCAAAAATTATCAGCCGGCCACCACCAGTTATTTTGTGTCAGTTCAGGTTTCACCTTGCCCCACTCTTCATTCCTACTCCTTTGAGAAGCAGAGAGAAATACATCTTCATCAGGAAAACAATTACCTTTTTCAGACCACAGATTGGTTTTTGCCAAGATCTTGAACGATCTGAAGAACTTTCTTCAACAACATGCAGTGTGTAGAGTGTTGTCATATTTTTAAAGACTCTCATGTAGTCATAATCTTACTCACTCTTGCTTGCCAAGATTTATGTAGTTTTCCTGCTCTGGGTTTTAGCATTTCAAACTAATTCCTGCTTTTTGAAGTGTGTTCACCCAGTCTCTATGCAGAAAGCTGAAAATTACAAAGAAACCTCCCTTTCTGTTTCACATTATGTACACAGGACTGCTTTACTTCTGTTATTCAGAGGGATTATCTCTAGCTCAGGGTAAAAATCCTGGTATCTTCTGAGAGTTTCAAGAAAGAAAAAAAAAAAAATCTCCAAACTCTCAGTGAGAGCTATACTAAATACGTTTTTCCACTGAACTCCCCAACCTTTCATCTAGCAGTTTTATCAGTCCTGAAACTACTGTGCATCTTAAAAGTAAATTTTTCTGGGCCTAGTCCAAGGCACATTGTTGTTCATGGGACTTCCATTGAAGCATGGCACTGTAAAAAGTACTATTTAGGGGAGCTGAAATTCCTGCAGTGTAATTACTTTGGCTTCTAGGAATTTTAAACTGTTAAAAAAAGAAAAGACAGGGAAAAAAGATATTAATATAAAATGGTAACAGAACTTCACTTTAATTGCGTTGGTTTTCTCCTTCCAAAAAGACCTTTTGGACCATTTTTTCATTCAACACAGCAACAACCCACTGACTTTTTCCTTCTAATCGTGTCTACATGTTGAATAAGTATTCAAACAAATAGAATCATAGAATCATAGAATCATAGAATAGTTAAGGTTGGAAAGGACCTTAAGATCATCTAGTTCCAACCCCCCTGCCATGAGCAGGGACACCTCACGCTAAACCATGTCACCCAAAATTCTCCAAGAAACGGCATTTCAGAAAGGTATGACAGATTGACTAAACTGCTCGAATCCTGAGTCCCACTGAGATTATCCCTGTATTGTTCAGTGGAAAAATCACACATGTAAAATTTACTAGGAGGTAACTTTTTGCAGATTGTCATATTAGAGCATATTGGAGCAATATCAGTCAATTGCAGGATATACTTGGACCTGATACACAGAATACCTGAAGAGGTGCATTTTTATTAGAATAAGAAAGCCTTCTGCTTGAAAGCATTATTGCAATTTTCAAAAGTCTTCCATAGATAACATTTATCATATTTCTTACTTCAGACTAATCCTTTCAGCAGTAATTAGAATGGTAAAACACTATTTAAATGATGGCCTAGTCGTATGTTATTTAATTTGCTAACACTGGATGAAACTCAAGCAGAACACTCCTGAATTGTTTGGGGTTTTTTCAGTTTACTTTCCAGCTATTGTTGCTATCATTTGCCCATTGCAACCAATGACCACTGCTGTTTCTATGTAATGTAAACTATTTTTATTTCCTCTCCCACGCATACGTTCATGTGAAAGCAAAATTTTTGGACTAAAAGCATGTAATACTTTACCACTCACAAAACCTGAGTTTCCCTAACCTCAAGACCTACAGCAATAGTTAAGTAACTTGATACCTAGTACTATGTCTCAAGGCAAAAGACTACATGTGAGCTAGGACCCAAAATATTTTAATTCTGCTTGTTTTAATGCTACATATTTCTTATTGATCTGTAGCTCTTTGACAGAAGTCTAGAAATGTAATTTTTTTTCCTACTTTAATTTCAAAGGTACGGGCAATTAAGATGGTAAATTTAAGAACCAGCAATCTGTATTTATCAGACAGTTGATTCTTTCTACTTTCTAGCTAAAATATCTGCTGGTTAATGAAGATGTGTGTAGGCATTGCTGATTAAGGGCTCATCTACCTCTGTAGAAAGACAGACAGGCATGAGACCAACAGAAAGGGAAGACAAAGAAATAAAAAATGCATGATTAACCACATATGGGGAAGAAGAAATCATCTTTATGAAGCTGTTGGAATGTGAGAAAAAAAACTGGTAAACTGTGCTGAAAGAGTAGTAATTCTGTCAAATTAAAAAGATAATTTATTTAAGAAGCTTGCTCTCCCAGGGCCAGCCCTATGCAATATTTTCTTCAATGGTTTGGATGGAGATAGGTGATATACTTAGTCCAGCACTGACAATATTCAGCTAATAAGCTCTTCTGAATGTTCTTGACAAACTGCAGAGATGGTCAGAAAAAAAGAGGATATAAAAAATACCAAGCTCTGCATACACATGGGAACAATCTGCTAGATAAGAGGCCACTGGCTAGGCAGCACTTCTTCAGAAAATGCTTGAGAAGTAGCAGTGAATCATCATGAATAAACTAAACATACTATTACAGTCTTATGAAAAAAAAAAAAACCAAGCATCACCCTGGGACATATAAAAGGCAGTATCATCCAGAAGAACAACCTCCCATTCTCTCTGTATTCCTAAGGCTCACCTGAAGCATTGTTTCTTGCTTTGGGGCAACATGATTCAGCAGAGACATACTGGACTAAACCTTGAGAAAACAGAAATCTAGAAAACATCTCATATGACGAGAGGCAGAAAGTCACACATAAAGTACCCTAAAGAAAAGTAAAAGAAGCAAACATAACTAAAAATCTTCCAGATTATAAACATACCTGTGTAAGCTTATGGAAACAGACTATTTTCCTTATCCTTGCAGTCCAGAAATAATGGGCTGCAAAGTAGTTCATAGGACTATAGAGCTGTGGTAATAAAGATTCAGTGGTGGAAAGAATATTTTTCAAAAAAATAATCAGCACATTAATTGCTGAGGGAATCTGTTCATGGAATCACAATGAGCAGGTTTTTAAGGACAGACTTTAAAAGGCTGTGTAAACACATTTCAGAAATTATTAGCCTTGCCTTGGAGGAGAAAGTAGGGTAAATAATCTCTGAATACACTACCAACCTCATTGTTCTAAAATTCTTTGGTAACCAACTGCGATTATCAGCTACTAGCTGAACCTGCTGTTTAGTTTGGGATTTTTGTATGCGTGAAACCATTTACCAACCAATCGTATCATTTGGGCTTTTGACTCTTTCATCTATTTGCAATTTCATCCAAATTTTGAACTTTGGTCCTTAATTCTGGCAATGAAATGTAGCACTTAAAGTGTTAATCCACTAAATGCCATAATCTCTGCTCTGCTTCTACAAGAAAGCAAAGGGTCAGAGGCTTTCCCCTATTGTTCATGAGCAACAAAAACAAGCAGAGAGCTAAGCTTCATGCATCCATTTATTTTCTTGACTAATTAAAATGGGGGAGGGGGGAGACAATATACTTCTCCATGCTTCTCTTCTTCCTTTTTCCCTTTTTTTTTTTATGTATAGGTTTGAAATACAAAAATCTTAAGCAGGACTTATGACAAAAATCCTATTTTACTTTTCAGTACAATACTTTGCACCAGTTCACTTTTATGAAAATTGTAATGTGATTAAATCACTAACTAAAGCATGAAGAGGAAACTTTTTACAGTAGAAAATAGGTGTATCTATCTTGTGCAACAGGATTTTTATTTATTCATTTATATGATTGGTGGATTATATCCACTCCATAAAGGCTGCATGCAGGGTAAGCATTTAAACTCAATGCAAAAGAAACTGGAGGGAAAGATGTGAAATCCATCTATGCCATCATTGTCACTTCAGCAAGGAAGAGTCTTCTCTTCAAGAACAGCTCAATGCTCTCTACAAGACAGAATGCTCTTTACAAGACAGAATAGCTGTCACAGGCTTTCCATGATAATGAGAGGGATATGTCTCTCAGCACCCCCTTTAGTAGCTTCCAGTCCACATGCAGGGTCTCCAAATCTGTCTATATCAAGCCAATAAAATTGCCCAGGTGTCTGATGTCTTGCACTGCTCCCAGACACAAGTTAAATGCTCTAGATGTTGTGATTGCCTGCCGTACAAAGGGTAATCTTTATCATAAGCATGTCATGCTTAATATAGAATACTATCTACCAGAAGAATGTTTGTGTAATGATTTGAGATAAATTATGGTTACCTCCATTCTCCATACAGGTACCCATATTCCTCAGCACAGTTCATCCTGTATGGATCAGGCTGAATGCTTTTTCACCCAACCGCTCTACCAGGTTTACACTAAGCTTACTGCACTCTGTGTACATAAATGTGTAGGACAGTCTCATCTATTTCATGTTGCTGTTCAGCAAAACCCACTCTAAAACTTCACCTAATGACTTCTCCAAGCTTAAAAAAATAGACGGTACTGAAGATGACTGTGAGGCATTCAGAATGCAGATAGAAAAGTTGGCAGATGTTAGTGGATCTATTGTAGTACATATGGCAAAGCTCTGTGCAACAGTTGTGCAGACCTTTAAGTTCTGATTCCCATTTTACCACTCATAAGTAAAAATATTTATAAAATTGTTTTATTCTCTCTTGCTTTCCTTGTTTACATGCACACACAAACTGAGCAGAGAGTTACATCAATGCCGTCATGCAGGAGATTAATTTCCAAGCTAAGATTTTCCTACTCAGACTAGAATACAAGAACTTGGCTTAAGAAGCTTCCTAGTCCTTTACTACTTCTTTTATATTGTACTACATTTTAAAACTCCAACAAAGTTAAAAGTAAATTAGTAGAAATACCAAAAAATACAAATACCAATGTTTCCTAGGTACATCGATTTTCCCGTTTAATAAAAAAATCTTCTGAAGAAATTGTATTTTTTTTTATTCTACCTGATATTATTAGGATCTTTAGTGACAAGGAAAGGAGGGATAAGAAGGAAAAGAAGGGAGGGGAAATGAAAAGGAGAAAGAAATTCCTTTGGGATATATGATGCTAAATTAGCACCGAGATACATAAGTCAAAACATGGCATTCTTTGGTTTTGAGCCAGTGCAGTATTATTATTGGCCCCAGTGGATGGAATTTCAGTCTCTATTGGAAAACATTGCAATTGTATTTTCTAAATGTATACATATAACGGCAACTATATGTTGGACAATAGAGCAACTACTTACCAAACATACTGTTGTTCTGTATGAGGGAAAAGGGTAATAAAAAGCCTGGGACTTAGTACAGATGGCCTAAAGAATATGAAACAAACAAAAAAAAAAGGCTAACCTCTTTAAAGATAATGGTTAAAATA
>JANEMJ010075160.1:0-59852 GCA_024361745.1 Cacatua alba
TGAAAGGGCTTTGCTCCAAGTAAAAGCAGCGTCTTCCCTTCTACCTCCTTCACTTAAAATGAATACATAAAACCTGGAGGATTGTGAAATCCTCAGTTATAGAAGGACAGTTACATCACTGAGAGTTATGGTAATACTCATTGTAAATATATGCTGTTGGAGGGCCTCTTTTCTGCCTCTCTTGCACTACTGGTCCTTCACATTTGGCTCTGCCGAAGTGAATCAAAGCAGTAGGTCACTCTGAGATAGTTCCACAGTGCCACTACTTCTAAGGCATGAATCATGTAATTTTCAGTAGTTGTGGCTTGTTTAAAGGCTGTAGATAATAGCAAAGATAAGGCTGCAGACAAAAAAATGCACAAATGGTGATTTCCAGAATGATTGCTCTGTATGTAAAATGAATATATATATAAAGAAATAATACATGTTAGAAGTGCATTCTTTAAGAGGCATTTCTAAAATGTCTAGTTCATAATTTAGAATAGTTCAATATAGATATTAACGTAGTCATTCTTAAAAAACCAATTGTGCTAATTGAACAAGTGGGAGATTTGTATGGAAGCTTGTCTAAAATGCAGAATCGTGCAACCCGTGTTAGATGTGCAGGAGCAGCATGAAAGTAATAAGATCAACATACTAATTACATTTTTTGATAGGCCTGTTACAAATGCCATGGTTTCTAAGTTTCCCTTTCCTTATAATCTAAAAGTTTAAACTGAACTAGTGGTTCTGGAAACAGCCCGGGATAAATTTCTAATATCTGATTGGGTTTCTATTTTTATTTTATTTACAGACAACTTTAAGCCATTGCTGTCTGAGAAGCTTGAAATTGTTTTTTTGCCTGTGAAAACTGAAAAATGTTCAAAAATCAGTATCAGGTAAAACAAACAGGGTTTTTTTTACCCTTTTTCATTTCATCTCTGGGAGAACTCAGTTAGAGTTGGCTGAGTTGGGGGAAGTGGGGTGGGCAAAAAGTCCAGATACAAAAATGTTTTGGAATGTTTCATTATTCAGTATTTTTTCTAGCAATGTTATAAAATAGTAGGTAGCTGCTGATGCTGTCAGGGCTAGAATGTTCACTAACATGCTGTTACCCATGGCTTCTTGTCTGTCTTTACTCTCACTGGCCAGGGAAGCACACCATCTGCTCCCACCTGGTCGTGGGAACAGGCCCAGCACTTCAGGTATAGTCAGAAAATGAGGGTTGGTTTATTCTCTTGGTCCAGCACAGGGTTGTAACAACACTCATTGCTTCATTTGATTCACAGATCTTATTATCCTTTTTACTGTTTTCTGGCCTTCATTTTCACCATGCTTTGCCTCCCTTTCTCTACACCAGTACCCTCCCAAGAGAGCAACCCACATATAATTTCTCTTTCCCCCACTGGTCCCAGATGTTCTACGTCTGTACCAGAAATTGGTATTTCTGATGCTATTACCTAGGCTGTCTCAGCTTTATATAGTATTTTTGGTTCCATTGCCTTGGTGCTGTCAGCTTTGCAGGACTGTGCTCCCCAAAGATGCTCCATCCCCCCCTCCAGTTGATTGTGGAGTTTGACAGTTACTTGCTTAACTCCCCCTTGGCCACCCATGAGATCCAGCCATCCTCCATGGCAATAAGTAACTTTTTCTCATGCCACGTCTGGTAGTTTTTTATGTCCTGTTCAGTAAGTTTAACCTCAACTCAGGGCCTGCTCAAGGGCTGAGTATTAACAAAAGGCATTTGTAAACATGGGAGAAAAAGCTACTTATTTTTATCCCTTATAAATTTAAAAAACATTTTATGAGTGCAGTTTCTGGAATGCCATTTTGAATCTCCTTAGAACATAGTTTGGTCACTGGGGTTAGCCATGTGAATGGAAGATGCCAGGTGTGGGTGGGCAGAGGAAAATGCCTAATTCATACATGGTGCAGAGTTGATGTTCTCTGAAAGCATAATTTGAAGAGCATTTATTTTGCTGGCAAGACTGCTCACCCCTTTTGTTCATTCTGACTTGTGGGCGGTTGTTTGGGAAGCTGAGCAGAAAGAATTAGGGAGTGCAGGCAACTAGGAATGAGAAGAGAGCAGCAGAGTTGTAATGATTGATTAGGTCAGCCGTGCTGCTGAGAAAATGCTTAGCAAACTGTAAGCTGAGTACATCAGATGTCACCAAAAATGTGACATCAAATGGGAAAAATATTGAAGCAAATAATTCGCTAAGGAGAGGTGATAAAGCCTACGTCCCCCAAGAGCCTGGGATTAGATTTTTTGATGTCTAATAGTGCATATACTCTGTGTAAGGAGCTGTCAGCTTGCAGGGGCATTCATAATCTTTTTCCACTATTGATTATCTGATGTCTTGTGAAGGCTGCAGCATGAGTACAGCCCTTTTTATGGTAATACTGGTAGGGTCAGATCTACTATGAGGCCACATAAGTTGGCCCAGAAAAGATAGTAAATTTTTGTGAGTTTCCCAGACTGGTCAAATCAGGCTGGAATTTAGTAACTAGTAGAGAAGTTACTGGGAAATGTCTTTAACATGCGTGTGTAGACAGATAGTATAAAGTTCATTTCCACAGGAAATCAGACAAAACATTCAATCTGCAATAGCTTATTTTTTTAGCGGTAAGTTTTAAAACTCACCTCATTTGGTGAATGGTAGAAATTACCCGTATCCAAATATAAATTACTAATCTCAAAACGTCAAAAATTACTGTAATTTTGCTTTTTAGAGAATGACATTATAAAATTTAAAACATTGCATGGTATTTCTTCAATTTTATGTTCTGCTCCTCCATTAAAGCCAAATATTGACTATTTTAATTGCTATGTTACAGTAGTCAGGAAGCTGTTATTGATGTTCTGCTGTCTGACTGATCAGTAATACTGACTGTGGTAACAGCCTAATGTGGGGAGGGATTGTTCTTATCTACTCATCTTGACCATTGATGATTCAGTGCTGAACATGTGGTTGGATAGTGTATCCTTAAACCGTTTAATCATCATTTCATAGGGTGGCCCATTTGTTGAAATATTCAGTGCTCAAGGCAAGAACCCAGGAGCAGTATGGAAGATTTCTGGCAATCCATCAGCTATATGGAAAGTAAGTTTTTTTGAAGAAATTTATGAAACGAGTATAAAACAAAAAAACGTGAATGAAGATTAAAATTAGAAGGTAATGAGGGCTTTGACCTAACAGTGCAGTTGTCACTTGCAGTTCTGTCATTATGGCAGACTAAATGACTGTTTAAATTAGTTCTTTGTGCCTGCTTGCAGACTAGGTTGGTTGCAACATAATTTTGTAGTTTAAGTATTTAGGAAGTAATTTTGCTATTCTGCTACCTAATGGGTTGGGTTGGGCCTCTTGGATCATGAGTCCTGTTTGTCAGCATTATTTGTTCATAAAACATGCAAGTAAAGGGCATAGTCCATAAAAATAGATTACCATCATATTTGAACTCCTATCATACTTGCAGTGCCATCTGCCATTTGTGATGTAAAAAATTCAGCTTTGTAAGTAGTGTGGTTGATTGTGAGGACAAGAATTCTGTCACAATGCTTATATTTGGATATTGTTCCTTTCTGTAGGAATATGATAAAGAAGTAAAAGGCTTTGTTTTTGTACTTGAAGGAAACAGTCAAGTCAACAAAATGCAGCTACCAAAGGAAACTAGACAAACATGTAAGTATCAAAGGATTTAATGTCTGTGATGTTGTTCTTATTATTAAATCAATCTTGTAATATAAAACTTGCTCTATTCTCCCTTACTTTGGGCATAATTCAGTATTAACAAAGTGGTTTTTCATTAGCTTTTTAGATGGTCAGATACAAATAAGTAAAAGGTATAGAAATTAAGGGTAGTGGCTGTAGGGAAGATCCTTGTTGATGCATGCTGTCCTAGTGCTGCTGGGTTCACTTCTGTACCTGATCCTGCTACAGACTGATGCCTGGCGAATGTCTCACTGCCTTCAGTACTTCAGTCAGTGATTCTGTTGGCATTATAGACTATGAAATAGGTTCCTTACCCCTTTCTCATTTTACTTTTTAGAAAAGAAATTTACTATTACCTTAATTATAATAAATATTAGTCCATGTATCTTTCTGAGAAATACAACTTTTTTCATTGGCAATGTTACAATAAACTATTACATCCTAAAATGAGGATTGAGAGTTAGTGTTGTGGATTATCACTGCTAAGAATAATTTTAAATTTAGCTAATGCTGCAATACTGTAGTCAAATTTCCATCTGTTACCATTCAGTCTCTTCGTCTCTTGGGGTGTATGTACCTCAAGAATGTCAAGTATACAATCTCCTAGTTGTACTGTAATCTTTGAATACTCTTCCAAAGTAAAAGATGTTATATATACAAATATAATTTGAAATTTTAGTGTTACTTGACCCACAAAAAAGAAGACAGTCCTCTTTTTAAGGAGCTGATGTTGCTGTGGAGTTTTAAGTCCATGAACAGCAGCCCATCCCCTCCCTGATGGAATAACTATGGAAACAACATATGGTTCAATTCAGATAGCTTTGTACTGTCTGTTTTCCCTTGATGGAAGCTACATGAATCCCAAAAGATTTCTTGTGTTTGTTCCCTCAGTTAAGCTCCTTTTGCTTTTGTTCTGAAGTCAGAAGCCTCCATTGAGCATTGTTGTCATGATCTGAACTGCATTTTTACCCAAGGGTGTTTTGAAGTTGTTTAATAATGTGTATGTTGTCACAAACATGGGCACAAGTTTGATATTACTATAATATGATTTTGATAGGAAAGTGTTACTTAATTTTATAATTCATATGGGAGATTTGGTGCTCTTGGAACACAAGAATTGTAAGTAAAAAAAAAAAAAGTTGCCTTTTATTTTCATGAGAATTCCACCAAAGGCACAGATGGGGCTTGTAAAACAACACTTGTATTGCAGCTTGAATTGGTTTTCTTCAGGTTTTTGTCGTGTTCATATGTTGTGTGAACCTTGGGAAATAGCGTTGCAGGAGCATAGCTGTATGGTACAAAATTGAAATGCTTGATGGTGAAATGGGCATCTGCACAGACACAGCACATGGATTGAATTTTTTTCCCCCTATTTCTAGTGGGACTGATCCAGAGATTTCTGACACTTCAGATTTTTGTGCCACTGGGACGAGACTTCTCCACTGAGTTACTGTAAGGTGCATAAAATTTCCTTGAATACTTAGTGCCTGTTTGTAGCCATTAATTGTGGTAGCAGACTTTGCATTAAAGCACGGTGACTTATCAAGTCAATAAGGAATTAAGCTAATGAGATCGTTATTTCTTGGATATTTTAAATACTGATGTTCCTTTGAAGACAGAACAAACTGAAAATCATGAATGGGAACTTGGTTTATTGTCAGTCTTGGACAGCATTTTCCCCCTCTAGTGACACCAGTTGTTAATAACCAGCACAACTCAGTTTTGTAACCAGCAGAACAACTAAGATCTGGATTAACAAAAGAAACATTAGGCCATTGGAAACCCCGTGGTGTTCATTATAATGTGAATAATCTATTTCATTTAGTCAGGATGGTGTGCTATTTTATGTTGCTGGTAGTTCTGTTATCTTGTGTGCCTTTGTGCAAGTAGAGTTATCTTGGAATATTTTGTTTTTAACAAATATGCTAGTGTGAATTGACTCAATTATTAAAATTCCTCTTTGGATTTGTAACAATTCATGCAGGGATTTAAGTCTCAGTGGTTTGTGAGTTAGTGGGCATTTATAACCTACGTCATGTTGGTAAAATCATACATTCTTCTGTGGCATGCTTAATTTTTGACATGAATTTAGAATCTGAACATTGATAAAATCTTTGAAGGATAAATTATTTAGCACATATCGTCACCAGAGAACATTTCAATTTATGCACATTGCTTCTTACCCATTCTTTCAATACTGCTGAGGAGAGTCTGGCTCAGTCTTTACTCCCTCCCATCAGGGATTTATACACATTAGTGAAATTCCCTTGAACCCTCTCAAGGCTAAACAATCCCTGCTCCCTCAACCTCTCCTAAATCAGATGTTCTAGTCTCTTAATCTCCATTATCCTGTACTGGACTTGCACCAGTATGCCCATGTCTCTCTCTCTTGTATCATGGAGCTGACTACTGGACCCAGTGCTCTGGCTGTGGTCTTACCAGGGCTGAGTAGCGAGGAAGGGTTGCTGCCCTGGGCTTGCTGGCAATGGTTTTTCTTGTGCAGCATAGGATGCTCTTGACCTTCTGTGCTAGAGATGTGCTTTGCTGGGTCAAGGTCAACTTGTTCTCCACCAGTGACCAGGACCCTGAGGTCATTTTGCACAAAGCTGCTTTCCAGAAAATCCACCCTCAGACTGTTCTGGCACATGGGATTATTCCTCCCCACATACAGGGTTTAGTCTGTAATTTAAAGTTATGACTTTGTATTTTAAACCTAATTTAGTTTAGGGATTTTTTTTTCTTTTTGAAATTAATCCTAATTAAGGCAGGTGCTTGCTTTTTGTTCGCATGTATATTTTGCAAGGCAGAAGAATTTCAGAAATCTTGGGAATAATCGAACACAGTTGGTAGGCAATATGTTTTGAAAAACTGGCATTTTCCTAACTCTCTTTGGAATGACATCTCAGAATTAGCATACCCTGAAACCACAGTTGTAGCTTCTTTTTGGTCTGTGAGGAGTGATGTTTTTGATCATACATAGAAGCTTAGTGTGTTTATAACACAGAGATGCTCTGGATTTATTGAATAAACAGGAACTCTGTGGAGTTTCAAACTCTGGAACATACCTGATAAAGTTTAAGGAGTTTTCTGTCAACGTTTAGCTAGTTATGTATACAGGAATCTGCAGGGGGGAAAGGGCTTAAAATGTTTATGTTCCTAAAGCAGCTGTTGATAAGAAAATTTATTGCAAGGCTTGTGAACAGTGCTGCAGAATATAGACAGTTGTACTGCATTTCCTTTTTTCAATCAGTTTCTTCTGTAAATATAAGTTTATTACTTTCCAGTTTTTGATAACCAGCACATACTGGATTTTACATGCATAGGTAATTTATTCATAGGCACTGTAATAGCTTGAATTTGTGAATTACATGCTATCGTTAGTCATCGTTTTAGCTTTGCTGACAGATATATGATAAATTATTCATGTTAATCTAAAGACCCAGCATGTTTTCAGATACAGAACAATAAAATTAATATTGCAAAATTTAGACTAACCTTTTAAAGTTAGAAGTACGACAGAGATGCTGATTCTGTCATACTTCTGACAGTGTTTTAAGATTTTAGATAGTGACTGAATATAAACTTTGTTGAACAGATGTAGCTGGAGGGATTATTTGAAATTCTCATTTAGTAGTGTGAGGCTTCTTGAATTCTTTGTGAAGCAGGCGTGAATACAGAAACATTCTTAAAAGTATTAGGTTATGTTAAATTCCATAACTTGCAAAGGAGATTAACATACATGTTAAAGTAAGCATTTGTTGATAACTCTTGCAGTCTGCTTTCATTAGAATTCCAACACAACATGGGTGGTAATTTAGGAAAGAGATATCCAAAAAGAAAGATATCCCACTCTAAGAATCTGTAAGCATGACAAATCAGCTGACCATTGCTATTTCTTTGGCTTCCTATCTTTTAAAATGGAGATGGTGATGACAGTATCTAATGTTTCTGAAGCACATACTACTTACGGAGAAAATAGCACTACAGTTGCTAAGTACATTGATATACTAGCATACTAATAGTTAAGCTTTAGCAGAGGTTTTTATCTGGATTTTGACCAGGATACAAAGAGATTTCCATTAAGAACAAATTGTGTGGGAGCTGCCCTTTGCTTAGCAACATCAATGAAATACCTGCTTTCATGTTTGGTAAACTTCCAGTTTAAGTCATTTATAAAGAGACAAATGCTTCCATTTTAAGAACAAGTGAGCCTAATAAATGAAGCGTCCCTTTAGCAGTCCAGCGTCATTTTTTCTAAGTTCATTTTAAGCCTTGAATTGAACATTGACAAGTGGTGAACAGAAGCAAAGTGAATAGGTAATCTGAGAAGATGAGTTTATCTGTACTCTTGGGTAGTTGCTACCATTTACTTGCAATCTCAGTATACTTACCATTGTGAGGAGAATAGTCAATCAAAGCTGGAAATATAAAATAAAATTGAAAATTGAATTGGAAGGTAATTTTACTTTCAAATGGTTTGCAAATGTAGATGTTAAGTGTGAAATGAATGCAGTTAATGACCGTAGCTGGGAGAGTTATGCACCTGCTGATCACAGGAATATTATTATAAAATAGGTTGATTTTCCTGTTGACTACCTCATTTTTCTCAACACGGTCTCATTACTTTTCTATCACATCTGACCCTTAGATATACATACTCAAGCACAGACATAATAAAAATACTTCAACTCCTATATAGATTTTTTTAGTGCATCTTTGAAAATCAGGATGTGTGCTGCAGATGTTTCTTGCCTTTGTAGGTTTAGCACAAATGGTACTTTTTGGTAACAGGAAAAAAGTTGAGTTTCACCACAAGTGTTCTTTAGTCATTTTACAGGTGGGAGTTCTAATGTTCTAATTACTGTTGTCTGAATTATTTCAGAAGAGAGTTTCATCAGACCCTTGGTTTCTTTACCAAGAAGCAATGTAACTGAAGTCTGAAAGTTACACCAACTCTTCTCCCAGAAAGTAAATGATTTTGCAGAATTTTAAGACCATCTTTTTCCAATTTTGCCTGTTCTTCAAATGTTTCACCTACTATTGCCTGTCCTATATAAGTATCTTTATTGTTTTAAATGTAATTACTAAAATAAATCTTAAACCTCTTTAGGTTTGATTGTAACTATATTTCTAGGGTTTGATGCTTCTTTACAGCACACATACCCTCACAAACCCCATCTTATTTTAGACTTACATGACAGGGTCAGATATAAATGTGTGTATTTTTATTTAAATGGAAGTGCTCAGTACTGCACTTCGGAATGTAACTGAGCTGTACATTTACTAATGGCCTTTTTATTGCTGAGGTACCTAATGTTTTTCAGGAGGGAGAAAGATAAAACAAGATAAAAATAAATAATAAAATTTAAACATATTGAACTAATATTATAAAGTGAATTTAATTTTTTATTACCAGTTGTTTGTAGATATGCATAACTCCAGTCTAGGCTCCTACCTCTCTGTTGTAGCATCATCTAAAGCAACATTCTACATTAAGAACTGCACAGCTTGAGTTTCAGCAGGAATAGTACTTGTGCTTCAGTACTCAGGTTATTGCAGCTGCGTGGTTCCTAAGGACAGTTTGCTCAGCTCTACACATAACGAGGAGACTTAGAGGTTTCAAGCAACCACTACTCCAGTTCTTTAGAGTTATTTAGTACCTTAATCTCTTGTCAAGGTTTAGACAGAGTGGAGATTTCTGAAAACTACATCCATAGGTTTTCCATCAAAGGGCATATGAGAACCAAAGTGATGAGTGGAGCTAAGTTTTGAAAAGTAAGATCAAGTCCACCATGTAAGACGCTTAGAGGTCTTGCGATGAAATAGGTTTTCAAAGGCTTGATGGTATTATTCATACATCCATAAATATGTGCAGATGATTCTGAAATCTGCTACGTCAAATGATAGCAGTGGTAAGAATGTAATGTTCTTCCCCTGGCACATTAGTGAAATTTTTGCCTTTGAAGTGCATGTGACTAGACTTAACTGCTAGTCTTGCAAAGTGAAACAGGTAGTAGACTCCTCCACTGTGTTTTTATTTGCCTACCCATGTTATGAAGATTTAATAGGTTAAACATCGGATGGTCTCCAGGGGAGAGAAAAGAATCAAGAAGTTCTGGAAGGCTGATGGACTTTGTTTGATATGCATAATGATCTCAATGACTGTGGGGAAACAAGAAGGTGCTCCTGTATCTTTATTACGTTTACTAGTAGAACTTTTTGATCTTTACATACTTGCGGTATATTTTGTACTACCCTCGGTTGAACTCTTGTATTGCCAGAATAGCTCAAGTATGTAGCTTGCTCTGGAGTTAATGCCCTCCTAAGCTCATCTGAGGAAACCTAAGAAGATTTTAGGGTGTTTGTCTGCAGATTTTGGGTGGCAGCATTTCCTTAGCTAAGCTACAAATAGTCCTTACTAATGAAAAATTGTTTTCGATAATAAAAAAATCTACAGGGCTTTCTCAAAATTTCAAAGTAAACCCCAGCATTTAAATATAATGATTATGAGTATTTCTAACAACACTAACTAGTGACAGAAAGTTTATTGTAATAATTTGTCATCTTCTCAAAGGGGCTGCTAATTACAGAGGAATACCCATCTGTTAGAAATAGGCTTGTTCAAAAATAATAGGTAAATTAATCGTTACTTCCCCATACAGACTGCAGCCTTTGAAGTAATGTCTGTTCTCTGGTATAATAAGGTAAAACTGCTGGGGGATATCAAGGTTGTGCTGCTGTTGTGGTTTAACCCCAGTAGGCAGCTAAGCCACACATAGCAGTGCTCTCACTGCCCATTCCCACTTCTTGTACCCCCCAGCCTCCTTGCTGGCAGGGCAGTATAAGAAGCACAGAAGGCCTTGATGCTGTGTAAGCTCTGCTCAGCAATAATGAAAACACCTCTATGCTAGCAACAGAGTTTTCAACACAAATCTAAAACACAGCTCTGTATAAGTTACTTTGAAGAAATTTTCCTCTATGCCAGTTAAAACCAGTATAGCTGCTCACAAGACTTGAATGAAACAGAACATAAAAATGAGCCTCTTTATCGATTTAAAGGAAACCTGATCTTTGTGAGCATGGCTGTGGTCTGTATCTATTAGAAATGTCCTTGGTGTCATTGTCAGATGACCTGAATAGCGAGCAATAAACTTAAGTAATATAATCCACATTTGAAGAGACGTGCTCAGAAAGTAAATCAGACAATGTCTTGTGTCTCTGTCTTTAAGCTGACAAGAGTCTATATGAAATGACAGAGACATTTATAGGAAAAGAAAGCAAATAATGTTTTTTTCTAGTTAGCATGTGACAGTGTGTCCCAAGACAACGCAAGCTTGAGGTGCAGAAACAAGTGTGATGATTATTAAAGGCTACTGGGTTCTCGGTTCATACAAATTGAATTCTTTCATAGACTGAAGGGCTGTGGAAAGCTAGGAAAGAGTGTAGACTGTTGAAATAAAATTAGCATGTGAAGTGATTTTCTATGTGCAGGAATATAGCCACCAATTTTGAATTGGAGAAAGAGATCTTATTACTCATCTTGTAAAAGCAGTAATTCTCAAATTCTGTATTTGCTATCACTGACACAAAGGTTCTGCGTATGAATAGATGTGTTTATGATAAAAAGATATCTTGTCCAAAGATACTGGATTACTGAATTGACAAAAATCTGTTCCATTCTCTCCTGCTTTTTCTTTTATAGGATAACTGATTTAGGAAATATTAAAAGAAGATTGTATTTATCAACAGTCCACAAGGAGTTGTCTGTAACCCCTCTGCATGCAAAAATTCCGCTGTTTACAATGAAGCGCAGAATAGTAGGTACCTTGGGAATATTTCTTGGACTGTGGTTGAGCACAGGTTTTTTTCACCAGAAACATATTATGGAAGTTTATAGACCTGTTGAAATTACTGTTTGGTTTATAATTCAGTTCCTGCTCATTCAAGAAAGGTGTGTATGTCCTCTCTACTAGGTAGTATCAGAACTGCTTAATAATTATTACTTTTCTACCCTTCCTCTGACATTAGGAGTTCATTCCCATTTTCCAAGATTAATGTTGTTTGTGATGTGTTTATTTCTTACTTCCACCGTCTGTTCAGCCTCTGTAATTTCTCTGTGTCCCTGATACTTCTTCATTATAGTGCTTCTTTTCATGTGTACCTTACCATGTAGTGAGCTTTTATTACACTCACTGAAGCTGCAGGCAGACTGTAGCTGATGGCTACTTTCATGTACTTCAGGTTCGTCCAGATTTTGGCACATACAAAACAATGTTTATGACAAACTAATAAAAATAAGCTCACAGCCATCATCATCTCTGTGTTCTACTCTTCCACACCCAGCCACAACATAAGATAATAGCTGTCAGAATACAAAACCTGATGGTTACCATATAACCTTGTAAAGACTCAAGTCTCAAATACGGCTTTAGAAAATCATGTGGAGATGAGAATAGTTAAACTGTTTTACAATATAAGTATGCACCAAGAGAACTAGATAACACCTAGTATACTAAGCAGATCTGGATTTAAGGCTAAACATGAGAGAGAATATTTTACAAAAGAATTCTGAATTTATGACTTCTTTTAGAGTTGTTTTGGTGGAGGCAGCTGTGATAATTTGGTAGATGTTTTTTTTCATGGTTGGATTTTTTTATAAATGAATAGACATCAGATCATACCCCTGAAGTTCAAGATCCACTACAATGAAATAATTTTTTCTTCAGTATAATTCAGTTAGTTGGCCTTGGTGTCAGACTAGCACAAATGTTTCAGGATTAAAGCATGCATTAATGTACACCACGTTAAAGTCAAACAGAATATGAACTTCAGGTTTGTGTTTTAATTTAGATAATAAAACATTAATCAGAGATCCATCTAAATGCTCTGATCAGTTCTAATGATGAAATATTTTAATAACCTTAATGCTTAACAACCTTGAAGACTAGGTCTGTATTTCTTAGTGTATCTGTATACATATCTGTCTCTTTTACATGGTTATCTGATTTTTTATTGTTGCTTTTACTTAAAGGAAGGAGTATGCTGCTTTCAGTGATTAGATAGGTAGTTTAACTTGCTGTATAAACAAGAAGTAGTTTTAAGATGTTGTGATACACTGAGGTCTTTCTTGTTCATAATATACATTTTCCTGATATTTTTCAGTGTGGAGGGGGTGCAAGCTTTGGAGAGGTCCTTTTTTTATTAATCTTAGAAAGAAATCATCAAAGAATATCCAACTCTAGCCTCTGGGGCACTTAAGCTACAGTAACTTATGAAGTAATACTGAATAACAACTTCTTTTCCCCAGAAAACCTTCAATAAATATACTTTCATACAACTTAGCTGGAAAACATATTGTAGGTATGCTAGTTGGGCTGGCAGTCGCTAGGTTATACATACTGATTTGTATAAGTAATAGCTGTACATGCAAATATAGCAATATATTTTCTGTTATCAAAATGTGCACTGTTATTTGCAACTAATGAAAATCTAATACTTTACAGAGACGTTGTTTATAGAGAACTCTACACTAATACTCTTCTGCAATGATTAGTGTTTGGGTTTTATTAAAGAGTATTGTTTCTCTTTTCTAGTGGTGCAATGTGTGTATTGACTTGGTAGGATTCACCAGTGAAATATTCAGAGGAGCTGCCTTCCAGTCTTTGGATGGAATTAGTATTTCAGCTAACTGTAAACTGAGAAAGATCTTCACTTTAAAATCCAAGCCTCAAGATACAGCTGAGAAAGATGGTGTGTTATAATTACTATGTAGTCTTAATCATAACTGTTCGTATTGTAAAATCAAAAGCTTCTTAGTCATCAGATTGTCAGTTTGAAAGGTTACATGATTTCATGAAAACTGAAGTGGTAGCACAGCATATTGAATCTGCTAGTGTTGGGCTTTAGGCAACTAATTAAATGTATGTGTACTCCTCTGTTTTAAACATTGACTTCCTTAGAAGTATTTTGTTGAAGAAATTCTGGCAAGATTTATCAAGTAGAGAGCTTGTTTCAATGAGGGTATATTATGCTGATAGAAATCAGGTTTTGGCCAAGAAAAGAGTGTCTGAAAGGAAAAAGAAAAACTTTGCAGCATTTGCTGTATGTTTTCTTAGTTTTGGACATTAGCAGCTGATGAAAGATTGCTTCTTTACATAGTCCAAGACAAAACTGTAACAAAACAGTATTATAAGAAACAGAACTATAAAACTATCATAAATGCCTCTCTGAGATCTTTAGTCCATTTATCCTAACATGTACTTGTTCATTGGGACTGTAATATTGGTGGTGAACTGAAAAATGAGATATTATATTTGTAATAGAGGAGGATATTGGTCAAAGTTTGACCAGTCTCCAGACTAGCATTATAATCCTGAATTACTGTTTTCAAAGGGAGAATTTCATTCCTCGCTGATAGTTGCAGTAATAGAGGAGGAATTGGAAAAGCACAGCTTGCGCTTTCTTATTTTAGAGGAACCCCAGGCTCAGCTTCAATTTCACTCAAATTTTCATTTTGTGGCTTTAAAAGCGCACACCTGAAAAAAGGCTTCTGGCTTCTGAAGGATAGATAGTTAGCAGTATTGTAAGTATAACAAAAAGTGTCTTCCATTTGGAACATCTAAATAAGGGAGAGTATGTGATCATTGTGATTACTCCTCTTTGTTGGTGAGGTTGGAAAAGAAAAATTACATAAAAAAATGACTGCAGAGAGGATCTGGTAAATTCTCAGCAGAAACTGCAGGTAGAGGCCTCACTGGCTTTCATTTAATTTAATTCTATTGGTGCGTAGTTTTCTCTCTTCTATTCTAAACAGTTTTTGAAATGTGCATTAATGTTCTAAATAAGTTCTAAAATTCCAAAATGTAGTTAACATAATGAGTAGACAGCTTTAATGAACTGTGTGCATGGTAAAATAGTGCAGTTTTAATTACTGGATTATCAATTCTATGATTATTGCACAGCTGGTGAGCATTAGTATTTTCTGTATGCTTGTTTTCTTATCTAGGCAAGTCACAGAATCGTTGGAAAAGACCTTTAATATCAAGTCCAGTTGTTAACCCAGCACTGCCAAGTCCACCACTAAACTATGTCTCTCAGTGCCACATCTACATGTCTTTTAAATACCTGCAGGGATAGTGACACCACCACTTCCCTGGACAGCCTGTTTCAATGCTTGACAAACCTTTCAGTGGACAATTTTTTCCTGATATCCTGTCTAAACCTCCCTTGGCACAACTTGAGGCCATTTCCTCTTGTTCTAACACTTCTTACTTGGGAGAAGAGACCAACCTCCACTTCGCTACAACCTCCTTTCAGGTAGTTGTAGAGGGTGAGAAGGTCTCCCCTGAGCTTTCTCTTCTCCAGACTAAATCCGCGCTGTCATTTAGAAACTTACATACTGTCTTAAAGGTGAAAATGGCAGCAAAATTTTCAAATCGGTGTAATCTATTAAATAGTTAGAACTATATGAACTAAAACATATGGAACCTAACAAATAACCTAAGTCGAATTTAATTCTGTTGTGTCATCTGAGTGAAGTAAAGGTCGTGTTTTTTGATTCTAGCTATGTGTGGTGTTCCAGTTACACCGTGTGAGCCCACAGATGTTATTCCTCCAACCTGCCAGCTAAATAAAGATGTGCCACAAGTTACACAATTGCTGAACCTGACGAAAATTCACAAGTTGCAAATAAAATGCAGGACACATCCAGTAAGACTGCAAGAAACAGGTATTCTGTTGTATTAAAATACTGTGACTATGATCTGTACTGTATGTGTACAAATAGTGTGGGTTTTTCTGTGAAAGTGCATGGTAAGAGGTCCAGTGCCTAACGAAGTATGACAACTCTTGCATAGGTGTACTAACATGAGCACAGACACGTCTGTCCTGTGGTTTGAGATCTGTGTGCAGCCTGAACACTTCTAATAAATCACTGTTGAAGGAAACCCATCTTTTTCATCATTTCATTGGTTAGAATTCTAAACATATAAAAAATATCATTTCTTCACTCCCAGGATATTACTTTTTTTGTAAATCCAGTTGCACATAACTAATCTGTACTTTTTGTTTTTATTTAAGTAATTCTGTAGGTCCATTTGCAACAGTAAATATCCTAAATATTTGCAAGGACTTCTTAAAAAAGCAGGTTATAATGGATTTTAAAATGAGAATATTTTGTATGCTCCATTGATGTGCTTCATGGAGAACTAATAATTTTTCCCCTTTCAAAATATTGAATTGGTATTTTCAGCTTAAACTTGAGAAGTACATAAACAACTCACTGCTAGAGCTTAGAAAAATACACAAGTGAACTCTATAGGCACTCTCTCTATGCTTTTGTTACATTACTATTGGCTTCTGTACAAAACACAAGGCTAAGCCTTTAATTTGGCCCATAGAATAATTGCAATGTCTTACTAAAGTTTTTAATGTACCACCTTTTATGAGTCACAGATTGATCATACAAGGCAGTAGAACATCTTTAGAGAAGGAAGTAAGTCTGAAGTAGCTTAGAAGTGGGTTTGAACAAGCAAATTAGTTCCGGAATCCATTTACAATACGTCTTAGTCAGTGTAGGCAATGTTAGAAGTGGTGCTGTAGGTAAGGAAGACACATTCCACTGTGGTCAGTATTTTCTTGGTCTTGAGGATTCTGATCTTCTAAAAGGCAAATAATATTTTTAGAGTATTATTGCCCTATGAGCAGTAAAGCCAAAGTTCTGTTGTGAAGTTTGATTCTAAATTTGCTTTTGAAATAGCAGAAGAAACCCTGGAATTCCGTTTCCAAGTGTCTGTATTCAAAAAATCTATGCTTCTTGTCTGGATTGTCAAAATAGAAGGGACTGTAAAACTTAAATGACTACAATAGTGTGAATGATAGATCTAAACAGAATAATGAATGTTCATTTAAAACAGAGCTCAGGTTTTATTGTCCGGACTAGAAAGATCTATAGCTTTTAGGTATATGAGGTAAAATAATTAACAGTAACATCTTTGACCTGCATGAAAAGGAAATGCCTTCAGTTTAATCCTTATTCTTAATCCAATTTTAAGAACATAGCATGTATTCTTCCAGACACGTTTTTCAAATTGCGGAAGTTGGCCTTGAAAATGGAAGCTTTGGTATATTTAAGTACGTTTTAATTGGGAAATGTTCTTTTTATCTACTAAACTTTGTTTCTTTGATAATCAAATGCCTGAATTTTCTTTAGTATCAACTTTTAATGACATATTATTTCATTATGCCATCAACACTCTGTTATGGGTAGATGTAGGTAATTAATTGCAGTCAATTAATGTGTTCATAAAGAGAAAATTTCATGCAAATCAGCTTTTATAATTGGAGCTAACAACACCCCAAGTTAGTCAGCAAATTAAATGAATTGATGTTAAACCAAGACAGGTCATCTAATCTTTTTGAAATGGCAGCTGTTAACTGCAACCAAGTGTCACATCAGGAAAAAGGGGAGAAGGTAATGGGAGAAAGTGGCTTCTTTTGTGCTTATTAGTACAGTAAATTATGATATTTGGTGGCTAATGCATATCTTTTTCATTTCCTTGATGACACTGGAAATAAAGCTAATCTTGAAGATTAAATAAGTGTATGAGAAATTCTTAGGAGAATCAACAAAAAGTTTTGTTTCTGCTTCATTGCTTTGTGGAGCTGTCAGATCTCTAAAGTGAGATAGCAATTTAACACTGAAGTTATAACAAGAAAAAAATCTTCAGACATTATAAATTAATGTGAGGTTACCCTTTTTTATCAGCTCTGGAAAGGAGAATTCACTGACAATCTTGGGAGTATTAAAAAAGAAGAAACCAGATATTACATGCAGTTCTGCATCCATCATGGTAAAATTAATGTGTAATCCTTTTACTGTTCTTCCCTTTGTTTAGAACATTCATCATGTTCCATGTTTACTTTTTGTTTGTTGTCCAGAGTGGTTGGAGTTTTCTGTGCTTGAAACTAATTATCAAAATGCATCTGTGTGTTAAACAGTAAAAAAATAGTGAAAAGGGTAGAAGGTTTTAAAAGGAATAGAGTATGTTTGCAATATTAGAGATCAGCCTTGGTAATAGATCCAGTGATTTCATAAAGCAAGCAACATGTAAATAGTTCTCCTCTGAGCTGTGAGTGACACCTTGACAGTCTTGCTTCAGTTTTCATGTTTTGTTATTTATTAATCAGAGTTGTTTTTTCTTCCTCTCAGAAATTAGGATTTCATTAGTTCTAAAGAAATAATGCAAATAATTTTGTTATAAATAGCCCCATTTTAGAGAAAGCTTGTATGTTGAAACACTTCTATAAAATGTGCATTTGCTATTCCTGCATATTTCTAGGGATTGTGCTATAAAGGAACATAACGTTTATGGTTGTTTAGTATTCATAATTATTTTCTTTCAGTTGATTTGAAGAAATTAATATTCATTCTCTGTAAGTAGGGCAATTCTTATAAAACTATTATTTTTCTTAGGTAGCTCAGTTAATAGAGGACAACACATTATGTGCACAGGTAAAACTCAGATGTATCACATATTGCATTTGGATCAAAGATCTTTGGGCTACCTCCATCTTCAAACAGAGGAGTCAGTACGAGGGTATCTGGAGAGGTAAGAAGGCTTTAATTAAATTACAACCGAACTGCTGGCACTTCTGTAAAGGAAGAGACTGATGAGCAGAGGAGTCACACTAAAGGCTTTTTTAAGAACTGCAGGATTGTGTCCAGAGTATTGTGTTTGGTCGTGGACCTCCAGAATGAGAGATGCTGTAACATCCAGTGGAGGGCAAGTGAAATGCTTGGGTGGCTATGGCAAGTGGCATGGGTTTGTTCAGCCCGCAGAAGAGAAGGCTGCAGGAGAATCTAGTTCCTATTTTCAACTAATGCAGGGTTGAAGAGAAGACAGGCCAGAATCTTCTACGAGACAGGCCAGAGGTACAGTGAAGAGACAAGAGTCCCAAATTTGCTCTGACTGGTTGTAACGATAAAGTGGTTCAATACTGGAACAGCATCACAGGGAGATTGTGGAGTTTCAGTACTTTCAAAGATAACAAAACTAAACTGGAAAAGGCTGATCTAATTTCAGCATTATGCCTATGGAGTTCTCTTCCTACTGAAATCACTCTGATTTCTTATCATTCTTACTTTTCTGAATTTATTGTTCTAGCCTGCTGAAGTTTTTGTGTGTGTAAATATTTTTCCTTATGATGAAAGCTGTGATGCAGAGCAGAAACTCCTCATTTCAGTTTCCTGAAAGATCATACTTTAAAAAAAAAAAATCAAATATTTGGAAACATTTTATTTTTCACATAAGCTTAATTTAAAATGTGTATTTACCTTTGAGTATTTTGAAAGCTGTTGTATTTCTGTCTTTCATTAAGAAAATCATGTCTTTCAAGGTAACAAAGACCTGCAGTAGCAGAAGTAATAAATCTTCCCGACTTCAAGGCAAGGGAAAGGGAGCTGAATCAATACAAGACCCTGAGAGTTTGGAGCTGTCGTTCTCACCATGCAGTGATTCTTTAGGTCAAGAAGTCAAAAGAAATACTCACCAAACAACTAAAGATGTATGTCAACATGGTAAGAGCATAAAGCAAAGAACATTGTAGAGTTCACAAGCTGCCAGAGGTTTTGCATGATTTTGACTTCAGAGTGCAAGACTTTATTCTCTGTTTTTCTAATCCTATATCTTACCTTGTTAATTACTGAAGACATTTATATTAAATCATGGCTTATTCTCCTGTATGAGCTTGAATAAATGCTTGTTCTCTCTGTGAGTGTTTGAGCCAGGGATCACAACCTGCTGGCAGTAGCCACAGGTTTATACACATCTTTTTTGCTTCATGCTGTGTATGTAATTGAGCTGCTGCAGTGACTCTTGATTATTTTGCAGACTTCTGCAAGCCTTTTTTTATAACTGCTGTGGTTTGCCTTTCTTCTATTGCCTAGTGCTAAATTTTTACTTTCTTGTGACTGTCATATTCCTGCTGCCCTACAAGATTCCCTTGCTCTTTGGAAGATGTTTGTGTCCCAGGATAAAGCTGTGTATGCTGTTTCTTCATGCCTGAAGTAAGAAAAGCACACAATATGCATGTTCGCAGGTATTTCATAAGCTTCTGGGTTGTGTTTCAGACCCTGCAATTCAGACTCAGGATAGCTCTGAGAATGGAGGAGTAGATTTTCAGCTTGACTCATCACAAGGACCATCAGCAGACAAAAACAGTCATAGAAGATTATCTTTAAAAGATGCAGCCAAAACCACGTGGAAGATAACCAGTGGTATGGTGCTCATTTTATGTTATTTTATATTAAAGTTGTGTGTGGTGTGGGGGACTCTCTGTTGTAAATTTCAGAGCACCCAGAAGCAGTTATAGAAAATATAAATGTATGTGTTGTGGAGGATTATGGAAATCAAACACCTTGCAACAGAATTGCATTTAAGCATTGATAAAGATTTGCAGGATTAAGCAGAGTGCCAGAGCAGTGAATGAATAAAAAAAGAAAAATTCCATGCTCCTTTGATTAAAAGGAAAGAACTAAAAATAATTGATTCTTTAAATCCCTATTGAATTTAACACTAAAGACTCGAACGTCACATGTATGAGAAAATTCACTTGTCCCAGATAAGAGTTTAGGATATTAATTGTGGTACCCATGTAATATCAGGGGGATTTGGCTTTGTTTTTAAAGTTCAGTGGTGAAATTACTTTTTCTTTTTTCCACACATCAGCTTATGGTGTATTTCCCTTTCACACCTATCTGCCAAAAGGTGTGGATATTTTTTGTCATACAGTGTCAACTTGCTTTGTATATGCCTGGAAAGTACATAATGTGGCAAAAATAATCCTTAATTCTATGAAAAAGTCATGTTACTTCCTTTTAAAAGGCATAGCCTTCATTAACCAAAGAAATTTTCCTTCATATTGTGGGTTATTTCCATTTTGTTTAATCTTTGGGATGTTTAGAAGGAATTGTGTACTGGGACAATGTCAGTAATCCATACTTGCTGTTAGGGGTTTTTTTTCATTTTACTGCTTGTGTTTATGAGAATGAAAAGTGTTGTAACCCCATAAACCCCAGGATCGATGTTCTAGTCAGGAAACTCCCAACAACTGATCTTGCCTCAAGCCACAAGCCTTGTTCAGTGGTGATGACTTAGCCAAAAGCATAGTCCTGCCACTTAGAATCATAGAATCAACTAGGTTGGAAAAGACCTTTAAGATTTTCAAGTCCAACTTGTGACATAGTGCTAATGTACATACACGTATGACAAGTCAGTGGCACAGAACCACATTTCCCAAGCAAAATCAAGCCTGTGTGGTCTCTGGCTCCCCACCTATACTGTGGTCAAAACAAGTTCTGTCAATGAGAACTGTGAGTAAATATTAATACAAATTTCATGGGGATAGTGGAGCTTTCATAAGTGATTACCTTAGAGGTTAGTCACTGCTATTCATAATAGTATCTTTTAGATATATTATAGACCTCAGTTCAGCATGTCTTCTGTAGCAGGTGTGCAGTACTTTTCCCAAGGTAAATTGTTTTTAAGGAAGGGATAAAATAAAATGAGTGAGCATTGTTTATAGTTTGTCAGTCTTACTTAGGCAATACTGAAACCCTCATTAAAATGTTAGGCTGTAATTAGAAGCTTTAGCCTAAGTCTCACTATGTAGAAGAACTAATTAGATGTTTAGGTGATCATTCGTGCATTTGTCTTGTTTGCTGCAGTGTTGTGATGACATAGTAGTTTCCATATTTTGCTAAGAAGATACTCCAAATCGTTCATTACAATTTATATGGAAACACTGAGTTAAAAGAAAATCCAGTATAGTTTGTGGTAGAGTGATAATACAATTTGGTTTGCTCCAGAACTTCCCACAACTTTCACTTGAAGGCTATTAACAGAATGCTATGCTGACTACAGGTTGCAGAAGTTGCTGAACTTCATAGCATAAAATATCATCTTAAAGCCTTACAGACTTTTCTGTCCTCCCCTGCATATTTCATTAAGTACTGTGGTATACAAACTAATACTTGCATTTAACTTACTGCTAACCCAAGTATGTTTCTTGGAAACATTTCTGGAAACAAGTGCTCTTTACAGAGGTTAGACTAAACAACCTGAATATTCAGGCTAAATATTATGCAGACACTAAAACTTTTAAAGTACTTCTTTATATTTCTGAAGTGCTTTAGATCTGAGTACAGACATTACTTTTACTCACAATGGGAAGTAAAGTGCTGTGTAAGAAGTTTCTGGATGTCTGGGGCAAAACCAGGAGGAGGCTGGAGTTTAAGCTTCTAATTGCTTCCTTTTCCCTGAACACTTGACAAAAACTGTTACTTAAGATTTTTTTTCTTTCATATTTTGATACTTCAGTCAAAAGTGACTTAAAATCTCAAACCCAAGTGGTTTGACACCTTTTTTTTTTTGCTTCAGAAGTCATTACAAAATTTTATCTGTAATGACCTCTGCAAATTAAACAGCAACAATTGCATTAGAAGGCATTCTAAAATGAGAATAGAAAGGTGAAGCAGTTGGGGAAGCTGGTTGTTATTAGGTCAGTAGGCCATAATAAAAATGAAGCCATTCCTCCCTACTCATTCACTGTCCTTTGTGCATAAAAATTAGCAGGTTCTCATGAAGTGCTTATGTATAACCATAGAGGGCTCATTACAGTGGTCTGAACTATTAGTGCATGTTTGAAAGCTGCAAATACAGCATGATACATGTCAAACCTAATTTCATGATGGGGGAAAAGGCCTTCTGAATACTGAAGGAGTATATATTATACATCTTGGTCTTGTTCAAGCCACTGCCATTGAAACCTGGTAAAACATTTGTCTAGATTAAACTGAAAAGGTGGGTTCCAGACTGGTCAGAAGATCACAGAGTGCTGAGGTAGGAAAAACATTTTAGCAAAGTAAATTTTGAAGATATTTTTTGTTTTGAATAATGCAGCAAAGTGAAAATTTTAATATAGTTGTTTTTGGGGAAAAAAAAAGAATTTAAAACACTGTAGATTTAGCATCCAAAACATAATTGCAATTGCTTGACTAAGAATCTTGTGTGATCAGAGACAGGACAATTCTGCTCTACCATCCTCCTTTGAAAAACTTGTAGCTATTGATCAAAACAGAAGGTCATTTGGCTTATACAAATGAAGGTTGGTTCTTAAAAGTTTTGAATGTCTTAAAAGCACTCATGTCTTTGAGGCTCTTGAAAAGACTAGACCAACACATTCCTAAAATAAATGGCATTACTTACATATTTGTCTTTCATGTCTTTATTAATTAAAAGCAAGGTGAGATTTCTGTATACTTGCAAAATAGACTTTTTTATGTACAGTAGACAACAATCTACTAGATTGTTTTAAAGCAGCATGATTATCTAACATAAAAAGAGTTTACTTGAAAAGCCTTGGGGCTTATGCCTATAGATGGTCTTTATCTACACACTGAAGTCTTTTCTGGAACATGTAGGTGTAAGCCATCAATGTGTGAGATGTGTCAAGTCCCCACTTTTCACTGGGTCCTAGTGCAAACTGCTGTTTAGAGTATTGGAGTTTGGCAGCTTTGCTAGCTATCTTTAGTAAACTGGGAAAATCACATCAACCCTGTGAGAAAACAACTGTTTCTCCTAGCATCTCCCTCATCTTTTGCCTTCATTTATGATGGCTGAGACTTCCTTTTTTTCCCCTCAAAGCAGCTCAATCTGCCTGAAGTGATGATTCTCTCTAACAAAACTAAAAAGACTAGAATTCCGTAACAAACTTACTGTCTTCTGTGACAGCAAGGATTTTATTAGTGCAGTGCTACTTTATTGTTATGGTTTTAGTATTTTTTTTATTGAGGCTTTTTTAATACTGTTGGTGGTAACTTTGTTTTATGGAGCCAGAAAGTTTCAAGATCTAGTGAATAATCCACACCACACTACCTTTAATGAAGATAAGGGAGTATTGCATACTTGAGCAATTCTCCTTTTCTCAGATGTGATCTGAAATTGGTTTAAATAAATCAAATTGACATTTTTTTCTATATAATCTTTCCAAACAGTAAAAGGTAAGTTAACAAGAAGAGTATAAAAATGGCCTTTTCATGTTTATCTGAGGCGCTCAATCTTTAAACCCATTTCTGTAGTGTATTGTTGGTTTAAAATTGGCAGATTATTACTCCCTGTATTCAGGGGAACTTGGTGAAACAGAGATCTTCATTCATTTTTCATGTCATACTATTTTTCAGTTTGAAATCGAGATTTAAACCATAGGTTCTGGACATTAAAAGAAGTGTAGAATTTCATAATAAAGAAGCATCAGATTGTAATAATAACCTTCCACCAACTATGTGTGATTTCTTTTTAAATGTCAACCACAAAAAAGTCTAATGAAAAAGATCAATAGCCAAATTTAATAAAACTATGTTTTCCTAGAATGAAATTCAGTTGAACAGTTTCAAATCTTAACACTTAAATAGTTTCAGATTTGCCAATCACAGGTTTGCATGTCATATATCAGAGTCTGTGGACTTTTTGAACTATGATCTGGAAATATTCTAATTTAATCTTGCCTCACCTAGAAAGCAGCCTGATCTTTTTAGTTGCATCCTCCTCACTCTTCCAACCGTATAAATCTGATAAGCAGAATGTTTCTGTATTAGAAAAACGTCTTTTGCTGCACAGCTTCCAGAGAAAATGGGTGATCAGGGTAACATATAACTTTACATATTTGGCATTAAAATAAGCATTTTATGTTTCAGATGAATGGGTGTTTCCAAAAAGTCTCACTGAGAGTGTTCAGTTGGATAGGAGTGAGCAGTTTGTAGCTACTGAAGATTCAGCCTGCTGTAATGTAACCTTGCCAAAGAATGCCTCTGTTAAACATCACAGCAATGATCACCAAGTGAATAATAAAGAGACTTTCACATTTTCATCAAGACCTCGATCAGCTCCTCATGGAAATTCTCCAGATATGTCACCAGAATGTGGCATTTTCCATTTGGATTTGAAGCAAGATAGTAACAGAGTACATGGGAAAACCCAGATTGAAGATAATGTTCAAGGAACTGAGAACAATGAAGAGGTAGGCTACTTTGTACATGTAATTATTGATAAAGTAGTCTTAATCCTAAAACTCCTAAGATGAGATTCTGTCTTCAGGCTATATAGAGGATAAATCATCTTTTCTCTGTATTGTCTGTGGGTAGATTTGTCTTTGTCAGGTTGCTTTGCCTAACTGGATACAGCAGTGAAAATCATAAAATGGTTTGGGTGGGAAGGGACCATAAAGCTCATCCAGCTCCGGCCCCTTGCCACAAGCAGGGCCACCTTCCACTCTACCAGGTTGCTCAAAGCCCCCTCCAACCTGACCTTGAACACTGCAAGAGATGGGGCAGCCACAGCTTCTTGGGGCAAGTTGGTCCCTCTAGCACGCAGACAAAAGAAACGTAAATCTGTCAGTCCCTGTGGCAAGAGAGATGTGAGTATTGTGCATGTTTACAACAAAAAAGATTTTAGGAAAACCTGCATCATAGATTTGAGCAAGATGTGAATCTGTTATGGCTGAGCAAGAGTGCGGTAAATAAGGCTTTGTTGTGCCTTTTAAAACTGCAAGCTGTGACTGTTTTGCTCACCAGTATTGTCAACAGCGAGTTGAGAAATTTCAGCTTTTTAATATCAGTTGATGACTGGTATTTCTGCTTTATGTCCTGTCTGAGCTGTGTCAGCATCACCAACTTCAATTCTTTAGCAATGTAGAAATCTTTCAGCAATAAAATTAATGAAAGAAAAATACTTCTTTAGCAAACGTATCAGCTGATTCTATATAGAAATTCACCAAATTGTCAATGCAGTGAATAGTTGTATTGTGTCATTATGGTAACTGCTAAAACAGTTTCTACCTTTATGAACGTTCTATTTCATTTTGAATTATAAAATCTGTTCCTTAGCATTTTACTCTGTTGCTTATAGCTGAGAAATAGAATGCAGCCGAGTTTCATAATAGTAAGATGGACTGAACCACTCTATATTCTGCATCTCCGGGAACCCAAAATGCTGATGTTAATTATAAGAAACACAAATTTTCTCTTCTTCTGTAGTTGTGAGAGATATACCATTATCTAGGGCAGTGTATTTATTAGCTTAAACCCGTAAGACTTTATCTCAAACAAAGTTCTAGAATTTCAGAATTAAATCAGTTTTAGTTAAGCTGATAGTTCATGAGCAGTACTATATGGGTTACCATTCTAAAAGTGTAGAACTGTTTGGATTTCAAAGAACTTTTTTATTAAATCTGTTTTAAAATTACTTAACTGTAAAATATGAGACAAGTTGAATTTCAGGGTGAATTTCAAATAAGTAAGCATTGATTCTCTTTGTTGCGTATACTGTAAGCCGTAAGATACACAGAATATCTGTGCTAGAGCTATACAGTTTATGTAACTTTAGCCTTTTGGGGAGGGAATGTTTCAGGCTGCAAACTGAAACCAGCATTTATAAATTACCCTTACTGGTTACTAATTAGTAACTGAAATAGTTCAATGCTGTTATTCAGTTATCAAAGCCAAATAATTGGTTTAAGATAAAAATTGCTTCTTCTCTTGGGACTATTCATCATCAAGTGACTTGTAATTCTAGGCATGCCTATGCTTTCATCTCAAATTTCTGTCAGGAACTTTGTATAGGTAAACTTGTCATGGCAGCATTTATGGATTCTGCCCAACCCAGAGCAAACCCAAGATCTCTTGCTAATAGCAAGGTCTGTGACTGTGGCAGGTGTGACCACATGTCGCATAGTGCATTCAAAAATGTGTTTTACGTGTAACAGGCAAGTTCATCAGTGAAGCCTTCAATGAAGAAACTGAGAGTTTTTCTGTCCTTATACAATTCAAAGAATAAAGAAATAAGATTAAGATAATGTGCCCTTACAAAGGCTGATAAATAACTTCACTCTGATACCTCAGGATTAAAGCTCGGTGTACACAAGGACTATATCCCATCTGCTTCTAGTAGGTGGCCCTCTAGAGTCATTAGAATGATCTTAAAATTACAACCCAGCAAAAGCAATCAGTTTTATGTATCCAGAACCGCCCATCTGCATCTTTCAAGGAGTACATCACATCAGTGGAAGTGCTTATTCCTCAGGAAAATGAGTCTCATCTTCAGTTTACATATGCTGTTCTACAGTTAATCAAGCGAACTTTATTGATGTTTCTGGCACCATTTCATGATTTAGTATTTAACAGTTACGCTGGAGCCTAAATAAATATGAATGGTGGAAGAGACATGAAAGGTTGGAGGGATTAAAGCTTTAGATAAATCAGAGTTGTCCATTTATCTCTAATGTGTGTGTGGGGGGGAAATACAGTGTTTTCTTTAGTAATATCCCATCTTCAGTTAACTTAAGTTAATATGGGTTCCCAGCACAGATTTTAAGATAACTTATGGCAAATAAAAATCCGTGGAAAAGAGGGAAATACAGATTTGTGTTTCAAGGCACTTACTAAGTGAGGGAATAAAACTTCCAATACATTTATCATTTGTAAAATTGAGGGATTATTTTCTTGAATGTGCATTTTATTCTGTGGAATCCAGTCTTGGACTCACTGAAATAAGTATCTTGGATAGAAATACTTGGATCACTTTCATGTGCAGTAGGACTGCACCTTGGCTGTGGGAGGCATAATGAAGATGGTATTTCAGCATCTTATTGAATCTTGTAATATATACTGCCTTACATCCAGTGCAGTGGCATATGGCAGACGACCAGCTTGATGAAATGAAGATGAGGCCTCTCTGATCCTTTCTTCTTTGAGAATAAGAATCCTGAGGCAAACGCTAGATGTGTTTCCACATTATTATTCTTTCCATGTGTTTGGTCTTGATGTTTATTGTTGAGGTGTGGCATGAGTGAACATCATGTCCTTGGTTCATGGCGTATTTTGCAGAGACATTGTTTCAAGCATGAATATAAGGTTAACAAATTAATCTCCAAAACTCTCAAATGATATTCAAATGGTGCTGAATGTGATACTCCAATATTATCACTGGTGAGTAAAGTGATCTTAGCATGAGTTATTTCTTCTACATTTAAGTTGAAAATGTGATATGGAATATTAATAATTCAGTGGAAAGACGTAATTGTTGTGGAGTTTTTACTTTAGGTTTACAGTTGTAATAAATTTTATTGAAATGATGATCATTGTGTAACAGGTTTAGGAGGTTACCAGCATTCTAAATTTGGGCTGACATTTTGAAAAGTGTAATCTTGTCTCCTTCTCCTTCTCTTTCTACTTTTCATTACTTGATGTAAGATGTTTGTGCTGTACTCAATGTAGTTGCCATGAAGAGCAGCTGGCTTTCAGAGTCCTTGCAGATTGAGAATTAAGCAGCAGAGATTAAAGAGCCATTTTCAAATTTTAAGGTTATGTAAAACTGTATTGTGTGATGGTGAGAGCGAATCATTCTTGCTTTGTTTCCTAAATTTAGGATGAGAACAGTGAATTCATCCAGAGAACAGAGAACCTTGAGATCAGCCACAGCAGGCCAGGAACATCTGATTCAGCAGTTTTTAAAGAGAGCACATTAAAGAGGATGCCATGGAGAAATGAATACTGGAAGAATAAAGGACACAGCAAACATAACCTCGAAGAGACTATCTTATCAAAACCACAGAGTTCCACTGTGAGCAAAACAGATTCTGTTAGCTCTCAGAAAAGCTTAAAGCCTACCCTTTCTCTGTCTCCAATCAGAAGTAAATCTGCATTCTTTAAAGAATTTCCAAATGGATCTGAGAAAAACAAAAGCTATGAAAGAGTTTCTGGTCAGTTAAAAAGATCTGTCAGTAAAAAATCTCTGAAGAAGATCTCGAGAAAATTCATGTCTGACAACACAGAGTTTTGTAAGTGATTTTTACTTTGAAATTAAGTTAGAAAGCTATATTAGATATACTTACTTGCATCAAGTGAGAAATAATACGTGTTTCATCCAGATATGTTGTGGTTTCATCATAACAGTATTTACTGAGCTCAGTCTATTGAAAGTTGTTTCTGTAGTTTCTTGAGGCATGCAAAATAGTACTCCAAATAGAAATCACAGAGGTTTGCAGATAAAAAGACGTGTCATTGAGCAGCTCACGTTTTGGTAATATGTGAGTTTTGGTCTGAAAGATTACAAAGGAAAATTGGCAGACTTTGAACTGATAGATTAACGAGGGACCATAGAAAGAGTGTTAATGTAGATACTTCATAGTCTGTCTGCAACAGCCCTGAAAAATAATAAATCATGTGATTAAGGGCCAGCAGTGAGGCTGTGTCATAGGCTAAATTCCCAGGCTACTAAAGGAATTGTTACGTTCATCAAAGTGGTGTTTTATTCCTGTTGTTTTCCTTCGTGGAGGCTCCTTATGGAAACATGCAGTAATTCAAAGAGCAAGTACGAAGCTAATTATGTTCTTAAATATTTCTTAATAGCTAATTCTTCTCTTTTCAGCTTATAACGATGTATTTTGAATCGGGAACTGGAGCTTGACAATCAAGTGTATTCTGTAAATCACAAATGAGATAGTATGTTTCTGTTCCATGGTTTTGGATAGAATTCTTTTGGGCTTAGAATTACTGCAGATTTGTATCTTATAACATGTGACCTCTTCTCTAAATGTATTAGGAGTAGATTAGATTTATTCCTGAGCATCTGAGTGAAACAGGCCAAACTTCTTCCTCAGGCTTCAGGGGTCTTCTTTGTTCAGACATCAGCTAATACCCTGTGAGACCAAAGACGTCCATAGCTGGCATCTTCTGTCCAGCACTGCTCAGTTGCTGATTGTTAGGGAAAATAAAAACAAACAGCAAGGAGAGAACAAGCATCTAGTGCTACCTTACCAACATGCCTTGCAGGCTGCCTTCCAGCAGCCCATAGCTAAACAATTCCTTCAGTGAAAAGTGTTGTCTTTGTGGTGAGTAACTGGTGGTGGAACTTTTTTCCATAGATGCGTGTAGCCGCTTTTTGTACCTATATGGCTTTTGGCTGTGAAAGTGAATTTCAGAGTTCAACTACTGTGTGCGGGAAAAAATACTTATCTCCTTTTATTTGTTTTGAATGCACTGGCTCATTTCTGGTGCTTTCTCATTCTTGTCTTAGTTACAAAAACCAATGAATAATCTTTTTTAATTATTATTCTTACCTGTGCCACTTATTATTTGACGGCTGTGTATCCTATACCCCTGCAACTCTCTCTTCAAGGAGTTTTATGGTGTTTAGTCCCAGGATTGCTGTTCTGTAAACTTTGTCATTTTACCTGAGGATGTTCAGTCTTGCTACTGCATGATCATTAACGTAAGAGTGGGTTTTGGATAGTAATGTTGTGAACTAGATACCACTGCTGGGACCATAAGAATAGATGCCTTATCCCTGGCAGTATTCAAGGCCAGGTTGGATGGGGCTCGGAGCAACCTGCCCTAGTGGAAGGTGACCCTGCCTGTGGCAGGGGGTTGGAACTGGATGAGCTTTAAGGTGTCTTCCAACTCAAACCATTCTAAGATTCTCTTCTTTGTGGGTCTATGAAACAGTTACATACGTTTTTGGGAAAATGTTATTAATTTTTATTAAGAACGTTGTCAATTTTAAGATTTATACAATAAGCTGTTTGAATGTGGCTTTCTTCTGACCACATACATATGCAAAGTGTTTTTGCTGGAGCACTTCTGCAGGAAGAAACTAGTATTCTAGGGCCTGTAAGCTTCAGGAAAAAAGTGCTGACATACCATATTGTTAACTACAGTGAGACAACGATGGAGACTTTTTTTTGTTGGCTGTGGGCATCTAATAATTTATCTCCATTTTGAAACAGTGCTCATTGTTTTAAGAACGATATATGAAGGATGATTTTGTATGAAAGGGCATTGGAGTTTATGGAGAAGTAGCCTTTTCTAATCTGCTTATATGGAGGACTGGTAAAGAAAAAAAATGCTTAACCAAGTCTTCCTGCAGTCAATTTACTAACTACTTAATGCACTTTAAGGACCTGGTTGCTTGCAATGTTTTATTCATGTTTTAATAGAGTTCTCTATTATTAAGTTCAAATATTTTCAATTAAGAAAGAAGTGCAGCCCTCTGGGTAATATTGCAAGCATGCAGATAGCTGATAATTAAAGTTTTCTGCACGTGTAACTACACTCAAACAATCCTGAATAAATTATTTGAACCTAGAAGAATGTGAATGTCATTATATAAAAAAAATCCCTTTAAACAGGTTTTGTCAATCTAGCAACAGTTTTAAGCGTTTAATAAAAACATCAGAAGGGGAGGATACGCAGAAAGAGAAGATAAGCTTTTACTTACTAAATGAAATATTAATTCTAGACAAATTTACGAGTATTGCAAAACTACTTCTTACATCAAAAGTTTCTCCTAAATTACAGAGTGAACTTAACTTCAAATTCTGTTTTCGAATGTTCTCTTTGAAAATTGGCTGAGACAATACCAAAGTTGTGAAGAGGCTGTTCTGTAGTGGGCATCTCAAGCTACAAAATAAATAGTCCGAACTATTTCTCCTTTCTTACAAGGAGTTTATTGTACAGGATGCTTAGCACAGAAAATTGCTATGACGTCTATTCTCCTTTCTCTATATGGTGTTTCTAGAGTAAGACCATAGCATGTAAAGAAAACAGGACGGCAACTTGAAATAAGCCTGGAAAGGGAGAAACAGATGTTTTGAATTGCTTTGTAAAACTTCCAAAAATCTATGCATCTTTCTTCATAGCTGTAAAAGAAAAGACAGGCAGACTTGGGCAATGTTTTGCCTTTATTAAAAAGAGAAGGAGAAAAAAAGTAATTTCAGTGCTTAGTGATTTTATTCTGCATAACACTGGTTCATGCTGCCATTTTAATGCTGCATGCCAATTGCTTCATATATGAGGCAAGAAAGATAAGCTGAAGCTTCTCTTATAATAATCAAATAAATGCAGAAAGCAGCTATACAAGAAAATTAACAGGACATCAGCATTTTCAGTAAGATCAATTATAGCAGCTGTAGATCTGGTAGAATACTAATATAGCAAAGCATACTTTCCAGCGTAACAAATAACTAATAGTAACTGAGCTAATAACTTACATTCAGTAAGGGTCTAGGGAAAACATCCTGTATTATTTTAGGATTAAAAATGGTAGTAATAATGTATTCAGGAATGAAGCCTGGACCTCAAAAGCCACAGGTACAAAAGGGGTGGCAGCTGTGCTAACAGATTCTGTCATCATCTTATACCTTGTACAAAGTGGCAGACTACATATATCTGTGCCAAAAAGTAGCCTGAGTGCTTGAGGTGGTTTTTCTAGTGACAGTGAGCACTTTGCATGTGAAATACTAAGCAATGTATGTAAAAAATCTAGGATAGATACATGCCTTATTGCACTGGTTCCTTAAAATAGGAAAAATCAATGTCCAATGTCTAACATCTGTGGGCTGTATACATCATACCTCTGTGGAGGTGAATAATTGAGCCTATATAATATTTTATTGATCACTCGCACATATTAATGAGTGTTTTGAAAAACAAATATCCTGTTTGTGTGGTGCCGTAACCTGAAGGTATTAAATGTTGCTGTACTATTTATCTTAAAGTAACTTATTTTAACATTTATACACTAGCAAGTTACCGAAATAACTTTTAAAATTTAGTGCTGACATGTGTTGCTTTCCAGAGAAACTTTCTGCTGTACTTGACAAGTAACTAAATGGCGTTTATGATACTATGATAACTGTGTGATTGGGTTTATTTCAAGACTTGCATTTGATGCTTAAGCATAGCTGCTGGGTTTTTGAACTTCTGAAAGCCTACTTTTATCTTCTGTTTTTAATTGCAGTGGAACAGCAACTTCACCGAACACCCAGGATCCAAACCGTAGTCCATAACAGTGTTTGTGTTCTTCCTTCTGTAATTACATCTAAATATGTTTGATCTTCATAGCTGAGCAGGAATCTGTTAACTAATCTTTTCTAGTAAACATTTTGTTTCTCTTTTAGTATTGTAGCTTCTAGAAGATTCCCCCCGAGATTCTCCAGTGTATTTCTTTCATTCCAGTATTCTGTTCCATGAGCCTGTCTATATTGTTGACTACCCCATTTTATCTCACAGGAGTGTGGCTGGAAAAACTACTAGTCAAATAGACTCGGTTCATCGGAACTACAGATGCTGGCTACCATGAAGAGACAGCGAAGTGGAGAATCAGGGGATGCTGGGATCTCCCATGAGCTGAGTGCATCACAGATGGGTAACTGCAGTGTTAGCCTAAGTACAAGCAGTGATGATACAGCAACCTGGAACTTGTTTCCCACCAGTAAGTCTAACGCCACAGTATTTTCTCTCTATAATTTCTGTCAATTCTGAGGCTCAGGGATCTTGAATATTAAAATGTGTTTGAGTAGCTTTGAAATTTAAGATTCCAATGCCAAACGTTTTTAGAACTTAGCAAGTAAAACCTGCAACCAAAACACACGCACTTCCAGCAGGTCCTGTAGTACCACCATGGACAAAGAGCAAATCTATTACATGTATTCCTTTCTAGAATCCTGAATAATCATGTAGGCTGTACAGCTTGTAAAGTAGTGGCTGACAACCTGCAGGTGTGTGGTATAGTACCTAAAGATAGTTCTAAAATGAATGAAGCCCAGATGTACCAGTCAGCAACTACATTACAGTGTGAGTAATGGAAAATAATTCCTTCTCACGATGATAAAAGTCTTATTAGTGAAAAGATAACTGTTGAAAGCACTGAAGGAGGAGAACAGCAGCAAAAAGCTGCAGTAGTTCTGAGCTTTTAGTATGTGATTCTTCTGTATTTCACACCTTATATCCTTATTTGTCCTGGTACAAAGCGGTACGAAATCACACAAGCTGCACTGTGTGACAGAGTACTGTTACAAGAAACAGAGGAGTATTTGTTACAGTTCACTGGAGAGTATTGAATGTATGAAATCATAGAATAACATTTTTGCAGCTATATAAAGGTGCTTGCAGAGGAGCTGCTGTAAAACTAGATAACCTCATACTCCATTTATATCTCAGCAACATAGCTCTTATTTTATTATAGGTGAAACAAACAATGAACATGGCTTAAGTAAAGCACACAACACAGCTCTCCGGAAGGTCCAATGTTAGAAGACTAAACACTGCTGTGTTGCCCCAATATAAACTGTTGGAGAGTAAATGCTCTAAAGTGTTAGGTGAAAATTACCTCCAGGGATCTACAGGGACCAAATAGAGGCCTGTATAGCAGCTGTCTTCCATAGTGAACGATCAACACAGCATAGGAACTTCAGGGTACACTGGTAAATGAAGGTTTCAAATGAGATTTATTGCTAAGTGGGTAATTGTACAAATAAGAACTTGGTGTACAGAGTAATGTTTTGCAGGGTATCAAAGAAAGATTAGTTGGTTTTAACTATTTAAGATATGTCAACATTACACATTTAGTTGTAGTTTCATTCTTTCCAATGTATTTTCTTTGTACTTACTAACAGACTCAAACATGGTATGAATCTGCAAGACTGGACAAATGGAACTCAAATAGAGAATAGCATTCTCATTAATTTTTGAGTGGTTTAATTATAAGGAAATTGCTAAGAATATTTAGACATGTCAGGTTTGGTTAGTACAAATTACATTACTAAACCAAAGTGAACTTTTAAGGTGAAATGTACTGCTGCAGTATTCAGAGAAGCATAATGTGATTGCAAAGACAGTTCTTTGATCTTACTGTCTTGATCAGGTTCTGTAGCTTCAGACTAATAGCATCAGTCTAAAAAAGAGCTTAGATATAATAAGTTAGTAATTTAAATTGTAATTTAATATAGCTGTAGTATTTCAGAGTAGCACTTTGTGGCCATCTCTATGTACGTAAATCAAGTGTAAAAGGCAACATATTTGTCTTTGAGAAGTTTTTCAAATTTCATTCAGTTGACTTAAGTGCTGGTGTGTCTTACACATGCAGCCTTGTCAGGCTTCTCCTCTGTATTTTGCAAGGTGGCCACTGAGGTTTTAAGATGTAATGTAGAACCTCATTTCCAGGAAGAGATCATTTAGAAAGCAAACCTAATCTTTCTCAGATAAGGACTAACCACTTAGTCCCTTGCTACAACAAAGGTTGCTGAAATTCAGCTTCTGCAGTCTTCTCTACCTCTGCCTTTATGCAAAGGGACTCCCTGTACCAGTACAGTGTTGGTTAGTCCACAGTACCTGTTGATTCACTTCATATTTTCCTTTCTGAGATAGCTGCCATGGCACCAGCTATTCATAGATGTGGTATGGGTTTTTGAACTATGTACCTGTGTGCTTAACACTCCTTGATTTAACTGTTACAGTATTTGGAAAACAGCAGAATAGTCACGTGAGGGTGATAATTCATTTTCTAGACCTTTAGTATCTAAGAAGGTTGTAAACAAATTTCCTTAGGGAAGGTGATTATTTAATCACCCCAAGTTGTTCTAACACAAAAGCTTTAGGAGAGCAGCTGGGAACATTTTTCTATGTTGGTGTTAAATTTCAGTATATTTTGGTATGCTTACAACATTTCAAAGACTTTGAGAATAGTGATGGCGATGCCAGTATTCAAATGGATAGCTGAAACGTAAAGCTTAGAATAAAAAGTGATTAGGTTTTATGTCACTGATCTTTAGTACAACCATCACTTAAGGGAATTTGCAAATGATCTATCCTTCCAAAATCAGATGTACAAACTGCAGAAAAGTGTGTATATATAATATATATCTAGCCGTCTTCCAGGTGCATAGGCAAATGATTTTAGCAGTGCAGTATATAGAATAGGAATAGAAATATTCCTCATATTGTATTTTGAGAAATTAAGGACAGCTTGAAATTCTTGTCATTATTAAACTTTCATGCTTACATGTGTTTCCAGGTTGTGTCTTTCTGATAATTTAAACCAGTAGTATCTATTGGGTTCTCTTATGTTCTTCAAAGATAAGTAAGGAATATTTTTATTCCAAATTTTCATTCATTTTATACATTTTTGTCCCTTAGTGGAATCTATGGCAACAGCACCACCAGAAGGCAGCTTTTTGTCTATCATCTTGAAATACCTGTGAAGTTTTGCAAGGCAGGGCAGGATATAATCATGTTAGATAGCGACCTTATGTATCGAAGTAATATTTTACATATATAAAACACATTTTTACTGAGTTTATTTTTTCATCACTTGCCATTGCTACTCTGATTTCCAGATTTATTGAAAATTCTCATGTTTCTTAGTCTGATGAGTCTAAGAAACCCTTCTGAATGTAAAGACACAGATCAATCGTATTGCTTAGTTGCAGTTAGGACAAATGTCCTTAAACAACTATAAACCAGATATACTGAAACTGTATTTTTTATGCTATGAGAACTGAATATAGGCTGCCAGGAGAACTTGAATATAACCTAACAGGAGAAATGTAAGTTGTTTAGCAACTGGTGTAAACTATGACAGCCAAAAAGGAATAAAACAGCTTTCAATATTATACATTACCCAGCAGAGCTATAAGTTATAAATATGAGGAACTTTTATTTTAAAATGGATTTACTTCAAAGAATAATTGTAACTCTTGTAAAATGGGGGGAGGAAGATGAGAGCACATTTCCAAATCAATAATATCTGTATGTAGAACTAAGTATTTGTAAAGACTTCATTTGAGTGTGTCTTACCTGAATATTTTCTGAAATCTGAAGGTGTATGAAATTCCATGTTAGCTTTGCAACAATATGCAAGATACAGTTCTGTATACTGCAGAGTATAATGTGAAGTTTATACCCACAAATACGCACATTAACCAAGAAAATTTGCCAAGCTGATAAAATATTTCTGCTTAGATGCCTTGTTTTATTCTAGAGATCCAGTAAGACCTTCCTGTCCTGTCAGGGTATTGGCCTATTCAGCTTCTTGGATAGCTGTTTCCGTACTTCAGAGACCACTTCAGATGTACAACAACCGTTCTGGAGATCATATATAAGAGATTTCAGGATATCTTGTTAACGTTTGCTCCCTGATTCTCAGCCAGAAATGCAAAAGAGAAGGAAGATTCTCATAGATTGCTCATTGATACATCCCAGAAGCTTGCAGTGGTATAATGCTGCATTAGCAGACTGCAGCATACATTCGCTACTAAGACCTGTCTTTTGAGTAAGGAGTACTCACAGAAAAGAAAGATTATTTGTTCCCCAAGCAGCTTCCTAAATATAAATTCAGTCATATAAGCCTTGACCTGCAAGACATTTGAAAGAACTCTTCCAGGTTCATACCTAATTTGTGGAAAGTCTTCTGGTTTCCTGTATAATGGTTCAGAAAAGAAAGCTACTTCACACAGAAACGGTTTGGCAGAACTGAAGTCTGACAGACAAGAGGAGTGATGTTTAAACCCAGAATTATTCCAACTGAGAGCTCAGTTTGACAACCCCTGGAGGGATCTGTTCACATCAAGTCAAATTGCAAAACTGAGGCAGACTATTCCTTACTATGAAATGAGACTAAACATTATTTAGACAGATATTCTGGTTCGCAGAGTGACTAATTCACTTTCTGTCTCGTTCTCAGTCTTCCACTAGCCATCATTTGGGAATTGCACTACCCGCCACCAGGCAGTGACTCATATTTGGCAGTAATTAGGATGTCATTCATCCTGTACATACATTTTACAACATCCCTCCCCACTTCCTGAAACCATGAGAAGATACTCATTTTTATATTGATTTCTGTGAAAAAAGGCAATTGCTTTCATCGTGCTTAGTGTTTATTTTTAGCATTTCATGTACTAAATCGTACAAGTATTGTTAATTTATGCTTGTACTTTCCCTTCTTTTGCACTTCAGTGATTTGTTTAGAGCTGCTTTTGAGGTGTGTGACAATGGCAGGGGGGGTCTCTTCTGGATGCACTACAAATATACTGAGAGAAAATACATTTCTGAATGTTACAATTCTTGAATTTTTGTACCAGTTCATGAATATTGATCTTTCTTCCATATAACTTTTTAATGCCATAAACCAAAGGTAGTTTGAAACCCTTGGGGCACATCCTTAACATTGAATAGGTAACATTTGAAGACTGTAGAAAATTATCAGCTTTTGTATGAATATTCATACAGTCCACATTCTCTATTCATGAATAGCTGAATCCAGGTATCAAGTTGGCAGTGCCATAGGGAATCATATCTGCTTCAGCAAATTTCATTTGGGACTGCTTAGATTACTGTTACTGGTACTTCTGAGGAGAGAGGAGCCATGCCTGCCAGCCCTATTAGCTCTTCCTCAGTGTTGTCTCATCTTAAGAATGGTTAGTTTTGCACAGATCCTACTAAGAGTTCCTGCACCGTGCTTTCTATACACGTACAGTCCAGATTTTGCTATCAGAAAAGTCTTTGCTACCCTCCCTCTCTGAAGCTTCCTGACTCAGTCACAGCACTCACAGGCAGTAGAGAAATAACCATGTGGCCAACTCTTTAATTCATGTTTATTTCCACATGGATGAGAATCATCAGTTAAATTGTACTTTTGCACAGGTAGAATCCAAATATCCATTTTTAATTTCACAGGTAAGGAAAAAGCCTGTAAAATTCTAATATCAGAAGCTGCAAATGTGTATGCTCATAAAAGATCTCTTACATACTTCTAAACATACTGAAAGAATATTTGCAGAGTCATTTTCTCACTATTATTTTTTGTTTTCCATAGCCCACCAGTCAGGAGCATCACTATCAGAAAGAAACGAGCCCACTTTCTCACTCCAACCCACGGTAAGATTCCATTTATAACCTAGGCAGTAAGGATTCAGTTAGAGTGTCCTGAATATTAAATGTGACATTCTTTGATTTAATCTTAAATCACCTTAAGAGGGCTTTGCTTGTTTCAGTCATTGTCTGCATTATGTCTGTGTTGTCCTGGAATGCAGAACTGAATTCTGCATGTTTTGGATGTACCACTATGTATTTAATGTAGCTGACACAAGCCTTGCTCCTACAACTGCTTTGATGCGTGATTCATCAAATCTTCCTCATCTGACATACATACACTCTCATCTGTTTCTTTCTCCCTCACTCCCTCTCTGCTTTGAAGGCGTAGAAATAGAATTCTGTACGTGACTGTAGGTGTCAGGGAATCCATTTGTTACAGAAGATTTTAATGTTACTTATTTAGACACGGGTTTTTTAATAGATAGCCCAGTCAGGAGAGGGTGTTGCAACACTGGGGGATAGTTCAGATTGATCCTGTCTACAGCAAATTTTGACTGTCATGTTTTTAGCTTGTTCTGTTTTGTTCGGAATCAGCAAGAAAATCCTTGTGACTTTAATATAAGGCAAAATGAAGACAAGGGGAGAGGGTGCTAGGGAGAAGTAACCAGATTGAGATGATCAAAATTAATTTTCCACTTCCAGGTGAAACCCTAACATCACTTTGTCCATTTTTTAACAGCCTGAATGAGAGGTGTTCTTATTTTTAAAAGTAGACCTACTTCGTTTGGTGGTGTTAATGTGGATATTATTTGTCCAGGTTTTAAGTGGGCAACATATGTGTGTTGGGAGGGATAGGAGCAGATGACATTTCAGATACTTCTTTAGCTTTTATCAACGGTATGAAGTGTTTTCTGACAGCACACTGCCAGTTAGTTGTGCAGGATAATAGACATTTTTCCTCACACAGATGTTTTCAGTCACTTATTTCCCTTGCCATCCATGTTTTTATGGATTTAAAATGTTCTTGTTAGATTTTATGAAGTGAACACTATTAAACATGCCATGCAAGTTCATCCAGATACATCAATTACTGCAACATGCAGCTATATGCTTCCTAGTACACACAATCTATTACTGGAGTTAAAATATAATCCTGGATTCCCACCCCCTTGCACATGTAAATCAAAGTGCTTATGTTGGTCTAGAAAATCTCTCTGCCTTGGGTGCTGGTTATCAAAGGAACTGTCTCTATCCTTAAGAATTGTTAAAATGGATGAAGTGGATGGAGACACAGCTATAGTCCTCTAGGTAAGGTATCGGGTACCTTGAGGCTGACACTTCAGACTCTATTCCAGAATCAATTTCATAATACTGATGTCATTAGAATTGCCTGTATTTTAGTGCAAGCTACATCGTTTGTCTTCTTTCTGCCCATATATTGGTTGAGTCAAGTTTAAGTTATTTTTCTGCATGTGCTAAAGCAATTTGGTACTCAATACATTTTATATACTGAAAACCAGAAGAAATATCATTATCTGTAGAAATAAAGCGTTCCATTGTATCAAGTTAATGTGATCAACAATGAAAACCTGTATTTCCATGAAATAAATAAAATTTAGAAGAGAATGGTATAAATTACAACTTAGTTCTCATGCTATTTTAGTCCAGCACACACGGTAGGCTTAAATTTCTCTAGAAATCATCTGCAAGAAATGCAGGCAAAATATTCGTGAAATACCTGACTTGCAAGTGCCTTATAAATTCAGTAGCCCTTGTGAACTGCCAGGAAAGCATTATTGGGCTGTAAATACAGAAGATGACAAAATTATGAGGTCATTTTGCATCCTGATATAAAAACTGGAGACGATGTGACTTGAATATCATTGTTCACATCATTACCTTTCATTTATAATGGAAAACTCTGTAATGTTTTTCACAGGGTGTGTACCTAAGCAAGAGGGAGATAAAATTAATGGTAACTTTTAAGTTGACTCCTGAACTGTTTTTAAAGCCAATTTTTGCAAGTCATGTATGAGCAAGTGGAAAATGTCTAAATCTTTGTAAGCTTACTACAGTAGTGTAGAACAACACACAGAATATTTGAAAAATGTATATATCTTATGTAAATGAGTGGCTATAAATGCCGCGGAATTAAGACAATTACTTGCTTATGTGCACTTGCTGAAACAACAAATAGTTTGTTGTAAGGAGTGATACAGAATTTGACAGGTCTAAAGTAACTTTAAAAAGTGTAATAGTGATATGTTCTGGGAGATGAAAAGAGAGCAGTGTGGAAGCTATTGTCCAGTAAATGTAGCTTCTGTCCATAATAAGATAAAAGAACAAGCCAGGGAAGAAAGCACCTGTGAAGATAATGGAAATGCAGTCAATAAAAAGACCCAGCTAGACTCATTTTCCATTGGTTCTGCTGAGGAAAGGTCTTAAGTCTCCCAAGAATATTGCTACTGCAATACAAATCATCTCCACATCACGCTGCTTTGCAAGGTGTAGAACCAGTTAATGAAAGGAGACAGGCTGACTGCAGAGGCTGCAGAGCCAGATGAGCAAGATAATGTGCAGCGTTTCAAGCCTTAGCTGTGTACTTCCCACTGACTGATGTGCTGTATGGTCCTAGCTGAACTTCAGAATTGCTCTCTTCTCTCCAAATAGGAATCTGTAATTATCTGTGTTACTTCTTCCTCCAGTGCAGGGACTGGAAATTGCGAATTGCTGCTTAGCAAGCATTTGTCCTCCAAAATAATTGTGTGTCATAGAAGGTTTGGAAGCTTCATTAAAAGAAATGTTAAAAGAAAGTCAACATGCTAGAGGAATTTCAGCTATACTGAACTGTAAAATGTAGAGCTGCTCTCTGAAAAAGATCGCTCGAGCCTAATCTCATGAATACATTTTCTCAACTTCCACAGATGCTTTCCAAAAAAATGTACTTCTGATAAAAGCTGATTTTTCTGTCTTTGAGAGGGTTTTTTTAATATGTAGAAACCTGTCTTTATAATCATTGCCCACGAGATCCTCTCTTGGCACCCTACTTAACTCTTCCCAAGCTACCAAATAAAATGTATTCCTCTGAAGTTCTATCAGCTGTTCCTCAGAAACTACACTAAAGCAGGACACAAATGTTGCATTTCATTGGCAATCCTTTCACAATAAGTTTATTTTACTTAAGTAATACCATACAAAATGTACACAGCCAAATTTTCAGTTAGGTTTTTCCCAGACATTTAACTCTATTGTGGGCACAGAGCTACATGGAAGTGTGATACAATTCAGGATGTCATTTTGCCTAGATTTGTTTTATTTATTAAAATTGCCACCACTGTGCTGTGGTTTAAGTCCTTTGTAGCTCTGCACTTGTGGATGTGATATACAATTCCTTCTATCTATAACAGGCTGATGCAGGCCTGCAGTCTTTGACAAATAGTTGATAGTCACTCTCCTCACTTTACATGGGCTTGGTGCAGGCTGACTAAAACAAGCTGCTTGTCACTGTAACCTATATGTGTTACATTGGACTGATCAGGATGTCAACATTCTTCTTTCCTCTACAGCCAAAGGAAAAACCCAACCACAAAACAAAACCAACCCCCCAAAAAATCGAATATTTTCTTCCTTTTTTCTTTTTTTTTAATTTTTTTTAGTAAAGGTCTCTCTCCAATTGTGATAAATGTTATAGATTTGAGATTTATCATCACTAAAGAAAGGTTTCACTGATGTGGAGATGAAGTCTTTGAGGAGAACAGTAACTATGAACTTTTCAGAAAAAGCTGTTTTATCTTCACAAGAAAAGAGCAGTGCCCATATCCTTAAATACTACTTTATCAAGCTATGTGATTTTCCTTTCTATTAGAGTGATACGTGTGCACAGTAGTTCAGAATGTGTCATGAAATGGTAAATATGTTCCTTTAATTATTTTCAAACTTTATTATTGGTAAACTTCTGGTATATTAGTTACATATACCAAACACCCCTTTCTATGCATAACTCTGACTATTCCATTGATTTTTAGGAAGTAACTTATTTCTTTCACATTGTTTAAGAGTTACTGCCAGAGAAGTCTTGTTTTAGAACATATTATTGCCATGAATATTGCCATTACCATGGAACCTTAAATTTGGATAATATATCAATGATTCCAGGACAAAGTCACATCCACTGCAAACCCGCAAGTATTAAAAGTATGTTCAGCTTTGAGACTACCATTGAAGTTCTGTCATCCGTCCCCAGTGAAAACTAAACATTCCACTAGCTGATGCATGTGGTGTTATACCATTAAGAGATTTGGTAAAATTAAACTCCCCTACAAGATGGTGCAGTAAGAGAAGGATGGGAGTGATAACATTTATTTGCACTGCAGCAGAACTTCTCCAGCATGCATGCTGTGAAATTTGGACACAAAAGGTCTTTGTTTCCTGTATTTCCAAGCAAAGGCTTAAATAGCAGAATAACTTAAAAGTTAAGCACATTTGAAGATTAAGTTTTCCGAACAAAGAAGCATAGTTATTTTTATGATTCATTACAAGATCAAAGTCGTACAACTCTATTACTTCTGCAAAATAGAAAATATTCCATTATGAAGTATTATAAAATTACACAACTGTTGTCAAAATAAGTGAACAAGAACAATGTATCACAAAATGTACTTTGGTTTTTCATTGTGTTTGTTCAGTTACTTTACTCATCCACAAAATAGAGTAATTTGCAATAGGTCTCCCAAGTCGTTAATCTGAATTAGTGAAGTTCTGCTGCATTTGTCAGGCTTTAATATGCATGAAAAAAGAACATGACAAAAGCAAATGGCACAGGAAACATCTAGCTGAAAGGTTAGATTTTGTAATCATGATGGTGAAAAGCTTGGCTGCAGGAAGGTTGTTGAGAACCAAGTGGCTGACATATAAAACCAAGTTAAAATAACCCAAAATGGCTTTCCCTTGAATGGGAATCTGAGAACATGGAAACGTGACAGCATGTAAGCTGTGGGTTTGAATATAGAACGTGGCAAATGCTTTCAAACATTTTCCTGTTGCATCTATGTTAATGTAAGGTAGTTTATCTCCTTTTTTTGCAGCTTCAGGACTTACTGAGATTTGGTTTTTATTGGTTTCACTCTTTTTCTCAATGTTCCTGGGCCATTCAAACTGAGTTGTCTGACTGTGCTTATGTGTAGAGAATAGGCAGTAAAGTTTTTATGTGCCTTTAAGGTCTCTTAGATTGAGAGGAAGAGAATGTACACAGTTGTACCAACACCTTACACTATCTAAATATCTTGTTTGATAACTGGAATTCACGTCTCCTTTGTTATCCTTGAATCTAATCTAGCAACTATAAACCAGTTCATACACAGACTTAAGACTTTAAGAGCAGATTCGTGTCTTCCATGCACAGCTGCACTTGTACTTTTTATGATCTCTTTTATTTAGTTAGCAATTCATTGAAAATGAAATAATTTAGTTTTTGAGAAGATTTCTCTGCCTGTACTGTATTTGGCAGGCTGGACTTGCTGAAGTAGTTTGGAGGTAGGAAAAAGGCAGTCTGTGAATATGCTTGTGATTTTCTAAATCTTAGTGCTAGCAAAAAAGGAAATTTCCAGTAAGGCATACAGTAAATGAAGATATTATGTATTAGGGTTGGAATGAAACTGTCACTTTGATGGATTGTGAGGCAAAGAACAGATTAACAGATTACTCATAGTCAGAATGCAGCTCACTGTGAAAAATGTGCAGGAGGTGGTAAGTGTTGGTTTGTGCTGATTTAATGGTATTTTGAAAATACAGTAACACTGCAGGAGAATAATACAATGTAGTTAATAGCTTGCATTTTTTAATCATCAGCATATTGCCAGATTGTCCTTAAATACTTTTTAAAATAGAGCTTTCAATTCATGCAAAGTCATATGGGTATGTATAACTATGTTATTTTCAAGATTTTTATTAAAATGGGCATTCCAAAATCCTTGATTTGTATGTATAAGTATAGTCTATGTTCTCCATACTCACTCGGTTTTCCATTTTAAAGATAATGTTTTTCCCACCTGGACCTGAGTAGCACTGAGCAGTTATTGATGTATAAGTTAATATTGAATGTTTCTTGGTTTATAGCATATGTTCAAAAGTTGAAGTTGTTGAAAGGATTTTAGATGTAAAGGGCAACTTAAGGCTCAGATGACTTCACAATTGATAGAGACATATGTAGTGGCAGGACCTGAAATTTTATTTCAACATTATTTCAAATAATATTACTGCATTTTGCACATAACACAAACACATTATTAATAGCCTACATAAGTCCTTGCTTCAATACTGAAACTATTACTGAAGGGTTTATTTCTATGGAAATATTTATATTAAAAAATCCACACTCCCATAGATGTTTAATATATTACAAAGCAAAATCCAAACAGGTGTGTATAGGTAATCTGATTGAAGTTAATGAAGTGACACATATGCATGAAACTCAGCAGATATGTAAATAACTGAAAATTCAGATCTGTTAATCTAGAGGAGCCTAACAAGTTATGCACGCTCCAAAAAAGATGTATCAGGGAATAGGAAAGGGGTCTCGCAGAGCTAGGTGAATTTTTGTTGATCTAAGAAATGAGTTAGTTTCTGATAACCTTAAATAGATATAATTAAAAATCCAAACAAGTGAGAAAAATAGATCTTCATCTTAGCTGAATTGATTATGTAGGCTATACTGAACCATACTTTTGATGTGAGCTGTCACTTTGCATTCGGTGGATCATGGTAAGGTATTACTTACTCACTTTGAGCATCTGCAGCAGAATTTGCTTTATGTGGGATTAAATACAGCAGAAGTATGTGCTGAGATTTTAAGTTGATAGTTGCATGAGATGTCAAGAATTAGTCCTTTTTTCCTTAAAATATTTTTATACTCTTTTATTCATACATTGGCTTTCTCTGGCCCTCTGCAGAGATAGTCAAATTATCCATTGTAAAGCATAATTCAGCAAATGTGTTCCTCTTACTATCACTGAGGCACAAGCCAGTTGCCCTCTTGTATTCATAAAGATTTACTAAATAGTTTATGCAGTTAAAATCATCGGTTTTGTTCTTTATTGATTGTATTCTTCAGATGCTTAATAGTTTGTCAATTCAATGTGTTCCTAATGTTACAAAACCGCTGATGTTTTTTCATTCCCTGATGTGATATAATGTAGCCCTTGCCCTGCTTTTTTTAAGTATACTGCCAGCCTGACTGAATAACTCAAATATTCCTTTTAATTTCTGTATAGATTGTTGGGCAAAACCATACTAAAACTTTGATGCATTTTAATTTTGTTAATAAGGTGGATTAAATGATCCCATTGGTTTAAATACTACAAATTAAATCTGATTCAAAAGAAATGTATTAAAGTATGCAATCTCAATTCACAGCAATGTTGCAAATCTTTATCCTAAATGATTTGCCGTTTTCTCAGTCCAGCCAGCAGGATAGACTAAAGCACAGAAATATCTGTAAAAAAATAAAAATATCAAGGGTGTTCGTCAAGATTTAAATCAAACCCCTCTGATTGTTTGGATTTCTGTTGATGTCAATACTTTAGATACATTGTCATTGAGAAATGCTACTTAATAAGGCATCACTAATTTTCTCAACAGATTTTACTGATGAATGCTATTTTCTGCAAACTTTAACATGCTGTCATAAGACTGAAAATGATGTTCATTAAGTCCACAAGATTCTTTTGCTTTCCATCACACGTGGTGTATATGACCGTTATTTAACAAGATTATCATAATATTACAAGACTTTATAGTATTTTAGATTCTGTTTTGGTATAGAGAAAAGCTTGCAGAATAATGAAGAATTTTAGTGCGAGCATTAAAGGTGCATGGTACTTTGAATGTGTGTGGAAGCTATTCTAAGTCTTCATACAATGCGCCTCACAATGTCAAAAGACAATTTTTGGCATTCCACATTGTTATCAGGAAAGCTGTGGATAGTTTATTGCCCGTTGATTGTATTAGTTATAGCTGGAGGCTTTGATAGCTTGAAGGGAGTGACTTTAATTAGTCAGAATGTGTGATTAGCTTTGCTGGTTTAAGGAGATAAACTAGCTTCTTCAGGAAGTTCTCAAAAACAATGTTCTTTATTCAGTCAGAATAAAACTGCCATAAATGCGAACACATTAAATGGCAACAGTTCTCAGGACATTGCCTGTTGTCTCCATACTGGGCTCTACTTTTAGGCAAGGTCTGCTAGACTACACCATCTATCAGAATTACCAATGTAAGCCCACTTCTCAGAAGTTTATCAGTCGAAATGCCAGTATTTACTCTGTACTGCTATGTGGCCAAGAATATTTCAGCACACATGAGATTGTGTTTTGTTCTGGGGTTTTTTATCTCAAGATTTTAGAAGTTGATTTAGACATTGGTATCCTACTTGTGGAAGTAATAATCTAGTTTTAATACAAATTGTGTAGTATGTTTCCATCTTAAAAGTAACGCGAAGTCAACAATGAATCCCTAATACTGTAGTGTTTTGATTACTTGTCTTGGTGGGAAGGGTTTGAATAGCAAAGCTATTAGTTTTTCTTGGACATTGAGAGAAAAAAACATGAACTGGATCTAGACTCTCATAGGTAATACTAAACTAAAAGCTGTAGTGAATTTGGAAGAAAGGGTAGCTTGGGAAGCAGAAATTAGTGCTAACAGTTCTTCCTTACCTTCTCTAAAATTGCCTCAGTTTCTCGAAGACATTGCCTTTGCTGATGTTGTGTTTCAGTGCAATTGTAGAGAATCAGGTAAGTGATAATGCTTCTTGCTCTCTGACCACATGCTGTGAGCTTGGTCAAATTCTAGTGTTAGGTTTGTGTTTGCTGATTCTGAGGCAGCACAAGCCACACATGCAAGTGGCAGAAATAGAAAATATATTCTACCATGCCACTGGATATCAAAGCATGCATTTAACTGTTATTCCTAAAAACTTTGGAAGCTTTGGTGCGAACAAAGAGTCTTTGACCATATTCCGGGAATGCAGATACGGTGAGCAGTGCCAGAGAGAGCTAATAATGAGATGTCTAGGCAAGCATATTGCTGTGTGGAGTAGTTGTACCAGTTCTCAGGTGTTAGCTGAACAGCAGAAGAGAAGTATTGATTGTGAAGTTGACCATATATGTGAAAATATGATGGTGTAAAAAAATATTGAAGTATGTTTTTTACCTATTGAAATGATGGAAAATTCAATATCGCTTCCTTTAAATCTGCTATACTACTTGCTGGATTTCTACACCAGCAGTTCTGTTTCCTGAGGCAGAAAATTAGTTTTTTCCATTTTGACTGCAAACAAATTGGTGGTTGTCCCCCAGTTCACCCCAGATTATGCCTGTGTGCCAACAGGAGATGATGTGAAATCAATAACAAGTCCAGAAGTTGCAGAAAGACTAACATAAAAGTTGGCATATTTAGCATTTACGACACATGACTGAGCCTTGCCAGATTCCTTTGTCAGAAGCAAATCTTACAAGAGATCATCAAGGCTTTTCAGAAAGTAAAAGTACATTACCTGTTTAGTGGGTGTTGGACAGTTGAGTTGGGACAATTACAGTCCACCAATGTAAAGAAATCTGTCAAGCTTGGGAGCAATTCATCCCTTCTAGAAGAAGCCATGGATGTTGAAGTTACCTCCACAGCTCTGGCAGATCTCCTTGGCCTCCAACTTTGCATGCATGATATTTTTGTACCAGCTGTTGGAACAGCTATGGCCAGATGTAAGTCAAAGCAGCCCCAAATTAAGTTTAATTTACTCTGTAGAGCTTTTTCTTTCCATTCCCCTTTTCTTGTAGTTGAAATAGGTTGGTCAAAAAAGAAGGATCTGGTTTGATCAAAATGAGATGATTTATTGAGGTCCCTTGAATTCTACGTTTACGTGTTAACTTGCAAGTATTTAGTTAATGGTTATATGAAAGCTTGAATGTGTTATAGCTCTTTACTGTTGATGTGGAGAGATGGGAACTTAAGGAAACATCAGCTATGTACAGTGTACAGAGGTTAGTTTCATATATGGAAAGAATTACAAGATGTGGTATAATATGAGTTCAGTGAAAAAATCTGCAGTTCAGTTTGCAATAAAAAGCAGTAATAATAACAATAAAAACTGTTCTGTTTTCCTTCGAGCTGTAGCAAACACAGACCATCATAAAATAGTGTACGTTAAATGAACATTGAACTTCGCATGAATGTGTGATAACGTGAGAATAATTTTTAAAAGCTATCACAAAAGTGTTGAGAAGAGACATAAATTGCCTGTTAAACTGAATAGGTGAAGAAGGTCCATACTCCCTCATCTGTGATAAAGATCCCATGAAATTTTTTTCTTTACAGAATCAAAATAGATGTGTGACAGCTGAGATGAATCCTTTGTATGGTCTTGTCAGTAGCTAAGATCATCTTATGCTTGATAACAACTTTTTTATTTATAACATATAATATTTTATAACAATAAGATATGTTATAAACACTTTATAATGTAGTTACCTAGCAAAGCTTTTTTCCGCAGTACCAACAGTGCTTTCAGCAATAACATCCTGACTTAATCCAGTGTTTCCTTCTGAAAAACACTAGCAAACTGGTAATATTTTATTCTTAGCTCTGACCACTAATTTCATGACTTTATTGAAAAATTTTCAAGTTAAATTAAACTGGAAAGATTAAATTATGTAATACAAATTGTCTGTCACACAGTTCATGACCACTGAGCTGGTAGCACACTGCTAGTGGCATCCATTTCAAATCTAAGGTCTGTTCTAAGTCACCAACCATCCAGACTGTGAGTGATCTACCACCTGCCATGTCACTGTGGTACAGAGGTCTCCAAGAAGTGCCAAGTCAGTGGTAACCAAAGACATCTCTTTAGGATTGTTTGTAAGTCTTTTTCCTTAGAGAGGGTAAGGGTTTTTAATCCAATTGGCCCCATCAGTCTCTAATCAAGACCAGGTTGTTCATCCCAAATCTTTATTCCTCAGGAAAAACACTCTCATGAGTCCTAGAGTCTTTCACAGTATAGCTCTGTGGATTATGGATCACACCTCATGTACACTTTTTGCTGAGAGAGCAATACCAGCTCAAATTGGCTTAAGGAGGAAGGAAACCTTAACAAGTAAGAACTGTATTAACTGTAAAGTCTATTTTTATAACAATAAAATCCAGCTTGATTTTGTTCCATCACACTCAACAACCTGCAGTTTCCTTTGAAAGGGATTTTTAAATAATAGGAACACAAACTGTGTTTTTATGGATGATATTTTGATTTGTATTTTTCAGGGACTGGATGGATGTGTTCAGTCCCCCCATCATTCCTAGGAGCCAACAGCTGGAAGAGCACACTAAATCTTCAACAAATCAGCGTACTCCAGGTAGGAATTTATGAAGACAATGAAAAGGTCCTGGGTAGAAAGACATTTTGAAATGCTGTTTCTGTAGTGCTGGTGCTGCCTTTTCATGGTTTTCTATACTGCAGCATTTTGGTTCCAAGTTCTTTTTACTATTCTTTGCTCAAGCTGGTAGAGTTTTTCATGCAGTATTATTTGCCTCTGATAAAAGAGCAACTTACGTAGTTGCAGTTTCCTAATGTTCTGACTAGATACAGATTAACTCAAAAAATGCATCTTGTTTGTTTAAAATAAGTAATTTATGCTAGTGGGGATGGCAAATCTATGGAAGAAAGAATGCAAAGACTAAACATTCTTGTTCAGAAGCACAATTACGCTTATGCAAGTGATACTTCATTTGCAAAGAAAAATTTCAGATTTAGCTTTAAATGAAATCTCAGCATGATTTCCTGTGTAAAGACTGTTGTCATCACCTAAAATGTTACAGGTTTTTGTTTATTAATGGTATTTGCTTAGGAAATGGCAAAGAACTCAGCTGAATCTGGAAAGTCAACGACAGTAGACTAAAACAAATACCTTGTTTTTTTCAAATACCCTTTTTTCTTATCGGTTGTCTTAAGAAACAGATGTAGATATCTACATTTTTCTTCAACTCTGGGGAATTCAGTGTGAACTCTCATGAATCTGACCTGTGTATTTTGGCTGCCCAAAGGATGACGCCTCAGTGACTTACTGTCTAAAACAAATTATGCCCCTCAAATGGGGGATGTTTTCATAGATGTATATTTGTAATTGTTTATGACAGCAAAATAGAATGTTGTTGTCAGGAAGGGACCTTGCTTTGAAGAATCAAATCATATGTTTTGGTAAGGGTCCTAAGTAAGCCATAGAGAATTGGACACTAATCCTTGAGTTAGAGGCATGTTGGATATAAATTTGTGAGAGGTCTCTGAATTTTTTTTATGTTAGTATTAGGAAATCCAAGACTTGCTGCAGAAAAGCTACAATTTCTGTAGACTTTAAAAAATGTATTATCATCTTTAAAAAAGAAGCATACTTGCGAATTTGTTGCATTTCTTCTGTTATTCACACTAGAATTTTCACAGTGTTTTGTGAATTGTTCCTAAACTCATTTTCCTTTATGCTGAAGTACTTCGCATCATGTGTCTGTGACTGCACATTTGGAGAACAGAAAATCTCTATATACCATAGCTTTTTATGATGGCTTTTTATTTTTGTTGTGTCCTGTGGTATGTGTCTAGCAGTTAGTTTGTGTTAATCACTTCACTTGAGGTTAGTTATTTGTGTGATGAAAGAACAGTTTTGTTACTGACAATCAAGTACCAAATCTGATCAGAAAACTGAATGATCAAATTCATTCCAGAAAATTCTGCTGCCCTACTCGTTATTTCCTTAAAAATGCCACACTAGAAAATGAATTATTTCTCATCTTGGACAGTGACTTAATTGTTACAAGTTTATTTTGTGTGTGTGTGTGCAGTTTTCCAGTATTCCAGTTATCACAGGACAACAAAACCATATTATCAGAACTGAAAATCTAAAGTGATTCGTAATGTATTCAAGTTACTAATTTTATCTAAAACTGTCCTTAAAGAAAACCAGGTAGTATAGCATTAGTGTATTTATAAAGATTTAATTCTTGTATTTAGAAAAAAATCTTTAAGTTGGGGCATAACTTTGGGGAAGAAAGGGGTTTAATTTCTTAGAAAGCATTATGCTCTAGTTCCTTTCTTAGCATTTGCAGCAGCATTAGTTAAATAGGGAGACATAATGAGAAGTAGTTTTCTATTCGACAGGTTTCACAAGACAATCAAGAGGAAAATTTAGACTCATAAATATGATTAACTTCCATAGATTTTTCCCTTCTTGGGCATTGCTAGTTCTGATTTATAGACAATTTCATCTTGACATAACAAATAAGAAAGTTTCCCCAGTAAGTGACAAAGGCAGAGTCATGGATCCTAGAAACTTCAGGAACCACAGCACTGAATAGTCTTTCTTGGACTACAGCTGTTGACAACAGTCATATGGTAACCCTGCAGCACATAATTACAGTATAGATTTGAGCACTGTAGTTCCATGTTCAAGGATCATATCTGAAAAAATACTAGCAGTGTTCTGCACCATCCCTTCTGCTGACAGCTGATCCAGTGAAGTTGGCATACATCAGGGTCAGAATATGATCCATGTATCTTAAAGTGAGATTTGCTACAAGCCATTTTCTAGTATTAAAACCTAGAATACAGGGAAAGTATATTTTCATGAAAATGGAAACTGTTTATTTTAGTTCTCCATACTGTGGTGACTATAGAACCAGTGTCAACAGAATCCAAACAACAACAGTTACTTGTACATTTATGTCAGAGTTCAGAAACAGCTGCTACATGCCTTCTCCATTCTTTGTCATCCTGATTTAAACGTTTTGAGCAAAAGCCTTTCTCCGTAAAAACAATAGCTCCCTTGATTTCAGTGGGGCAGCATTCATTTAATGACAGGTATTCAGAGGTATTAACTATCTTCAGTCTTTCAGCTCTGAACTAAAAAATACTCATCCCTCTATAATGTGTATCTCAGGCTTGAGGTTGCATTTAAAATCGAGTTATTTGCTAGCCTAAAATACTGTTTAATTTTGTAGTGATTTAAGAACAAAAGCTTTGATTTCGCTTTCACCATGATATTCAAGTTAAACTGCCAAGAGGTTTTTTTCATGCAATGCTGAGCAGCTTCAACTCCAAAAGTGTGGACACTTGGTGGCAGCTTAAACAGCTCTGGAAATGTTACGTGAAAGGGACTCATTTATCAGTTAATTTGGCCATGGACACTTCATTCCCACATATGGTCAAGTTGTACTCAATGCACCATCTGAAAGTAGAAGGATGCCTTCTAACACAACCATTACACATTAGCTGAGTCATGTAGAAAAATGTCATTTAATTTAATTAATACATCTTTTTAGGAAGTAAAACTGAAGTAATGTTTTCGCATGTTTTTTTAATCTGTTTTTTTAAAACTGAATACTCCATACTGCCATTGGAAATCTGTTGCAACATCTAGAATTGCCTGAAAATGCATTGAGGATGTTGTGAGGTGCTAAAAGATAGAAGCCTGACTTTAAAAACAAGATATACGTAGAAAACTAAGTTCTTGTTCACACAAAAATACATGCAGGGAATTACTGCTATAAAGGTATAAATCCAGCTAGTCCTGGATGCAATCTAATTCTGATCCAGTATGAATTCGAGGTATAAAGGGAAAGAGGTATACCTCAATGAGTGTGGAGAAATCTATTTTTATATCAAACCAGGGAATATATTGAGAGACCAGTTCCCAGGTAAAGAGGGAAGGAGATTTGGGCTTAGAATAGAAAAGAAAATCACTTTGGAGAGAAGCATAGACAGGGAAAAGCAAAATAATAAAAGGAAGAATTAATTGGAATAACATGGTTTTCAAGTGAAAAAGTAAGGCTATGTGAAGGAATGGGGCATGAATACCATTTGCTGGTGTATTATGATTTGAAGTGTAGAAAAAGACATTCAGTTCTACGCCTTCTTTCTGCACTTCTTCCCAAGAGGTATCCAAACAAAATATCTCAGTTAACCTCATTTAGCCCACCAGGACTGAAGAAGTACTCACAGCAGGGAGGGCAACAACTTAGCTTTACCTTTTCACCTTTGGTTACAGTAAAAGACAGTTTCTTTCTGATGGCATTTGTTAATGCTACTGAGGAAACAAAAATGACATCTATTCCAAAAGGCTAAAGCGTACACTTCTGTCCGCATTAATGCACCAGCCTACTTTCTGGTCTCTAGATAATGTAACCTATATATTGTGGCATGATCCTGGCTGTAAGCAGATTCTGAGGATTGTGAAACTGCTGCTGTTAGCATAACAGACCATTACTTATTATGGAGTGTTAGGGCATACAAAGCACATTCAGTTTGTATTAGCAGTCTAAGAATGAGATGGACATTTATGGTGAAATTCAAGATACAGATGTGTTCAGCTGTGAATTATTCCCTATCAAAAAGCTGTAGGTCATACAATTTAGATTTAGCTTGTTTGGAAAAGGAACTACAATATATAAAGCATCTGTAATAGACGTCTGTATGGCTTTATCAGTGTATTTTAGTTACCTGAAAACATTCTTGCATTTTACATAACTTTAAAAAACCTAGGTTTAGATTTTTTATTGCGTAAAATAATCTTATTTCCTCTCCAATATTGAAAGCCCTTTTGAACAGATTTACCTGTACTGGACATTTAGATGACATATTGAATACCAGGCATTCACATTCTTTAATTCTTGCAGGCCTTAAGTACACGCTGACTGTCTTTGTGCATGCTAAAACATTATTGTTTAAGAAGGTCATTGAGAAAAACAGCATTTAGGAATACTTTGAACCACCATCGGTAAAAGTACTTCTGGGCAACTGCTCCATTTGGAAAGTCCAGTTGTTAAGCAATCTCTGACTGACATTATTTCACCTCAACTGAATACAAGTCTTCAAGAATACAATAAAAATGTGAGTTGCTGTTATCTTGAAGGTAACAATTCAGGAGTCAAAAGATTATACACTTCAAAGAAAAATTCTGTCACATCCGACCGAATGGTATTTCCATGTTATTGTCTAAGCGAATAAGAGTGATTTATTCTTACTTCTTCCACTTGACACAGGTGAAGATAACCTCAGTGCTAAAGAAGATGAGGAAATTTTGACTCTTCTCTGTGATCCATGTCTGAACTGTTACTTTGATCCGAATTCTGGGAAATGCTATGAATTGGCATAGTCTTATTGTGAGAGGATATAATTTTGTATTTAGAGTAGGTTTATCTTTCAACTCTTCATACAGTGTGACTGAGCTGTATAAGTTATCATGAAACTTAAAACTTGAGTTAACCAATAGTTTTACAAACAGATTAATATATTTTGTAAATAGTGTCTTATTTTTATAGTTTTCTATTAAGTTGTAATACAGTGGAAAATCACATAACGTGAAAGTTCCTTGTGACTGTGACATTTATTAGTCTAATTTATTTCCAGTATTCAGAGGTTCTATATCAAACAAAGTTGAATCAAGAAGGTTTGTGGTGTTTATCTGTAAATTATGGTTTTACTCAAATAAAATGTTTTCATTACTTGCTTACTGTGTATTTTTAATTGGTTCTCTGCTATCTTATTCTTTGTACTGTAAGATATACAGTGTTCAAAGACCTCCATTTCATAAGCTGTCCCTTTAGTCATAAGAGAAAGCAGTATTTTCCTCATCTTCAAGGAGTTCTTTACTGTTGCATGTTACAGTAGTGGGATGATGACAAAGCTGCAGTGTGTACAGTGTGGTTCATTTTAGATTGCATGGACAATTTATAAATGGAGACCAAAACCAGGGTAGATATGGCAGGCTCTGGGACAACCAGCTACTGTCTACTTTACTGATGTAATTTAACACAGGACTGAAGAGCAGGAAGAATGATTGGTTCAACACTCAAAAATTGGAACCTTGTTTCATGTAAGGCAAGGTGTGTATACAGTTCATATGGGAAGCTGTGCTCAGAGTGCAGCTCTTACATGTTTGTATTAGTTTTTCCATTACACCTTCCAATAAAATACTGTGATTTATTTAACCCTTCTGTACTGGGTTTCAGTGCAGTTTTCAATGAGGGTCCTAAAGTCCCAACTTAGAAATTTCAGTTGCCTGAATCACTGTGCAACTAGTTTCTATGGCACATAAGGAGGTTTAGTTTGCATATTAGGAAAAAATAATTCACTAAAAGGATTATCAAGCATAGGAACAGTCTGCCCAGGGAAGTGATAGTGTCACCATCACTGGAGGAATTTAAAAGACGTGTAGATGCAGCACTTAGGGATATGGCTTTTAGTGGTGGACTTGGCAGTGCCAAGTTAACAGTTGGACTTGATGATGTTATAGGTCTTTTCCAACCTAAATGATTCTTTAACTCTATAAAATATCCCTGTTGACCATGGAGAAAGACCACCGTACGTAGCCTTTGAAAGTGAAATTATTCTATGAAATTACTAAAATACTGTGCACAGTGACATGTCAAGCTTTGCTCTAAAAACCACTTAACCTAATGCTGATGTTTCTGCCTTGTCATTGCTGCTGTTTGGCTCCGAGCAGTGCCTGACATTTCCAGCCCCAGAGCAAGGGAGATTCTGAAACACTGTGTAGGGCTGCTTGCCACTAGTGTCCCCCCTCCAAGCAACAGGACACTTGCTCAAAGGGTAAGTAAATCATTAAAAAATCAGCTGCCTGGTATTGAAGAGAAGGTGTTGGGCAGGGGTTGCCCATGAAACAAAAAGTCTAAGGAGTTGTGTTGTAACAGCTGAGTTAGTGGAACAGATTTGGAATCCACCATTTGAATACATAACAGTTTTCTGGAGACAGTTGAAGGGAATGTCGAAAATCACACGTGATTAGAAAAACATGCCAAGAACTCGCCAACAAAGTTTAAGTTGGCAAGCAGGTATTCTTTATTGCAGTGCTGGGAGACACGGGAGATATCTCCTCCTAACATGTCTTGTCCCAGCATCAATCAGGCTGTGATTATATTATTGCTTAATATACATATTCATTATATTTCCAGTAAAGGACATACATATTCATAACATTTCCCAGAACTACTTTACATAGGTTCACGCCTATTTTTGCATACACGCAACAACGTGGCAGTGGTCTTTGGGACCCCTGGTGGTCATTTCTTCATCATCTTCATCACTTCGTTCTTTGGCTGAACTTTAGGTTTGGAAAGTCCCTTTGTCAAGCTGCCCACCACTAGACCAGTTCTAACTGGTCATTGTGAAACATTTATCCAAAATGTTTCCTTCTTGCTATTATTACTTGCCATCAAGGTCAACGTTGCTTAGCTACAAAGCAGAAATAAATTTACTTATGTACGAAAGAGTGTATTTCATTTTGTACTTCCCTGTCTCACATGGCAAAAATGATCTATAAGCATTTCTGGCAATTCTTGTTCTCAGTAGCTACTTGATTATACGCAGTGCTATTCCACTGTAATAACTTGCAAGCTAGTTATTTTCAGTGAATTTTTAAGAATAATGTATTTGAATGTCATAAAGTGAGCTTAGTAAGCTCCCTGGCAAGTGATTTAAAATGATATGTCTGTAAATTATATGTAATTATGGATCCTGGTTAATGAATATCCTAGAATCAATTGGAAATGCAGTTGTTAATAGTGACTTGGCAAAAGATCAGATTGTGTATTTGGCTTCTGTGGCAGGTACAAACATATCATCACAAATTGATTCAAGTAGCACTGAAATCCACGGAAGACAGATACTGCGCTCAGATAATTTACTTGCCCTGCTTTAGCCTATATCTCCCAGAAGGATTTGTACCTGTTCTTGCTAATGCCATAATCAGTTTGAAAGTTCAATGAAATCATAATTTTGACCTTCAAAAATCAGATGCTGGCTTATACATGCTTGTGCATATCTAATCACTTTAGCATCATTTAGTGAGCAGGACCATGCTCCCTGTACCTGTGGTAAGTACTACTTAAAATGTGTCATTAATCTTCCCTTTATATCTGCATGTCTCGCAGGAGTGGTTGAATGTCCTAGAGCACCAATGTGAATTCAGACTGGGTCACTGATGCTATGGAGGTAACTGCTCACTTTGGGAAAAAGAGCTGTAGAAAACTGGCTGCAAACTGTTGTCTGCTGTTTACGAGGGAGGATTCTGCAAAGGTCCCATGGATTGTGTCCCACTGCCTGCCTGGGTAGTTCTGCTGGTCCTGGCTTCACAGCAGGCAATCATTATGTGTTATATACAAAAGTGTGCCAGTGGACATCGGAAGCTTGGACGAGGGGGAGTTCTTGGGGGCTCCACGATCTTATCAGAGAATCCCAGACTAGTTTGTGTTGGAAGGGATTTTAAAGCTCAATCCAGTTCCGAACCCCTTCCACTAGAGCAGGTTGCTCCAAGCCCTGTCCAACCTGGCCATATCCCCACCACTAATGCAGTAAGGAGCCAGTAGGGTAGCGACATTAGGTTCAGGGTGAGTGTTGTTCAAGACAGGCTCGCAGGCAAGTCCAACTACACTTTGTCCTCCAGTCGTTAGCACAGTATTTTATAGGTAAGTCATGCTTTTCAAAATCAGCAGTTTGGGATCCTTGCCCTTTGTATTCTAGTTAGCAGCTTTATGTTAGCATCTGTGGGGATTGATTGCTGTAACCCTGTAAACACCACCTGTGAGCTGAGTGGCTCTGAAGGCTTTGCTACAAGGCCTGTGAGTTTTGCTTACAATGTTTTTCTTAATCATCATCCTGTGAACCTAGAACTAAAGCACTGCTGGCGCGCAGCATGCTTTTTGTTTAGCCAACTTGTCAAAGCCAGCATTTATGGCAAGTGATGAAGAGCACGGAGATTTGCTCCTAGCTGTCATGCAATGCTTTAGCACATGAGAATCACGCAGTTCTCGCTACAGCACGCTTTCCAGCAGGTTTTCCTGGTTTCAGCTGCGATAGAGTTAATTTCCTTCTTAGTAGCTGGTGCAGTGCTGTGTTTTGGCTTTAGTGTGAGAACAATGCTGATAACGCACTAGTGTTTTAGTTGTTGCTCAGTAGCACTTACTCTGATCATGGACTTCTCAGTGTCTCATGCTCTGCCAGTGAGGAGGGGCACAAGAAGCCGGGAGGGAGCAGAGACAGGACACCTGACCCAAACTAGTCAAAGGGGTATTCCACAGCACAGAACGTCATTTTCAGTATATAAACTGGGGGGAGTTGGCCAAGAGGGACCAATCACTACTTGGGGATGAGCTGGGTGGTGAGCAATTGTATTGTGCATCACTGGTGTGTGTTGGTTTTTGTAGTTTTATCACTGTTTTTGTTATTTCCCTTTCATTATTTTGTACATTATGTTGTACAACTGGGGTTAACCCACAACACAGGTGAAAAGACCTGTGTCTGGGCATAAAGATTCAGATTAATGAAACTGCAGGGATTTATTTCTACACACCCAGCATCAGTTATGATTTTGGGATCAGAAATTTTGAAATGCCATAAAGTGTAGTAAGGCTTCATTAATGTTGCTAGGATGTGCATTGGAAACAGCGAAGTTGAAGTTAGCTTGGTAGAGCTGCAGGATTCAGCAGATCACAACCAGATAATGTCAGGCAGATCACAATCAGTTAGTGTCTATGTTCCTTATGGATGTGAGACATCTGTTGCCAAAAAGCCCAGTCAGCTTTCAGATAGCTCAGGAAGAAGAATAAATGTTTAAAACACTTTTAGCTGCAGCCCAGAGCAGTGTGTTTCTGTCACTGGAATGATTCTCCCCATTTCTCATTCCTTTTGCCTTAGGTCCATCTACTGAGGCTTTCTCCAAAGCCCAACCAAATAACCAGGTTCAGCCTTTAGATCTCTGTGGACTGCAGCAGCAGCGAGGTGCTGGTCACAGGCAATCTGGTTCATGTGAGCACCAGCAAGGACTGGTTAGGACTTTGTAATCTTTATTCTTGCAGTACTGTCACTTGTACCCAAGTGTTGTCTCTGAGCCTCATACCAAAAAAAATAACATGCTCTGTCTTAAGGAGCTTACGGTAGGGCATCAGTATTGATTTCTTCCCTCTGCTGCCACCATTACTAGGTGAGAAACATGAGAAATCATGCTTTATTATTCGCATAGCCTTCAGCCATAAAGCATTCTATTTAGTGGCACATCCTTTCAACTGGGTCAAACAGCAAGGTTGCATGGGCTGAAAAAGCCTTGACAAGAATTTTGTATAATGCATTTCATATTTCAGTTATTTTTCTATGGTATTTATTTTAGAAAAAGGGCTTGGTTTTTTTAAGCAATGGGCTCCATGTAAAATGAAAAGACAATCCAGTCTGTCTATTTTGAGTGGTATTGCTGATAATCACCACCTTCCTCATGGTTACTATAGTAACTTGGCATCCTTATCTGCCACCTTTTTTGGCACCTTGAATAAAACTACTTAAATTCAGTTCCCTGATAAACAGAAAGCTTGGCTTCACGATACCCATGGGAATATGTAAGTAACAACAATACTTGCCATCTTTG
>JANEMJ010076372.1:0-13184 GCA_024361745.1 Cacatua alba
ATATTTGCTTCATCTAGCTATTGCAATTAAGATTAATGCTTGCAGAAGTAATCACTGAATGCGTCTTTCTCTTTTTGAGAGATTACACATTTCTTACTATTCATATTCTTCCAGAACTCTATTATTAACTTGTGTCTAGACTGAAAAGAAATTAAAAATTAATCTTTGATTCTGAAAATAAATGAACTAGCGTGGCAGTAAATCTATGTTTTAGAGGACAACTTATGTACAGTGGCTGTGCAGTCAGACTTGCATGTACAAATGAACTGGGTTTGCCTAAATGATGTTTCATATATACAAGTCAGATTTAATTGCTCTGCTTTTTGAAAATTAGGTGGAAAATTGCTTTAAGCATCTGAACGATGCAGTTGGCCTTCATGTGGTCTGTAAAAGCCTAAATTGTGAGACAAATTTATTAATAGCGTTTTTTTTTTTCCATCTAACAGCTTTATGCTGGTAGGGGAACCTTTTTCTGGGAAGACCAAAATTCTCCATGTGTTGGCAGATACACTGTCTCTTATGAAAAAGCGTGGTTATGGTGAAGAAGAAAAAGTAATTTTTAGAACCGTGAATCCAAAGGCAATCACTATGGGTCAGCTTTTTGGGCAGTTTGATTTGGTATCCCATAAGGTAATGTATGTTTTAAAAACAGTGTATAGTAATTGCACACCTTTATCTGTTTCTTCCTCTCACCTGTGGTGACTTTCATGGGGTTTGTATGAGTGTACTTGCGTAAGTGTGTTCTAACTTCAGGTTAATTCCTGGTGTCATGCACAGTTGTTTTCATGGGGCAGGAAAGGCAGTTGACAAGGCTTCTGCTTTTGTTTTTTAAGTCCTAATTCTAGGCAGCGTATCTTCATCTGTTCCTTGGACTCCAGACAATGTTTATAGGGCTGTGCTATAAATTAAATTACTGGTTTGGTTTTAAGGAAAAAGAAGCAAACATACCAGTATGAGTTTAAGACTAGGAGTTAATAATACCATCCACCCTTTTTTTTCTGCTTTGTAGTATTTCTAGTGCTTTCTTTTTTTCTTTTCATTTTTAGTTTCATTCCTCCATTATTCTGGATAGTAAACCATTGAATGCATAATTTTATGATAAACAGAGATGAGAACACAATTATAAGTTTTATTTTAACTGATACTTTTATGGCTTGTTTTAAATTAGTGTATAAAATGTGCGGTACCAAGTGCATATGCAGTTATGTAGGTCTGAATATGCAAAAAAAAGCAATAGATTTCTGAGGGTCGTTGTCCTAATATAGTTGCATCCATGCTAGGAAATCAGACAAAACATAACCATATTAATTTCTCTGTCCATTCCTAACCAGTATCATCAAAGCAGTACAAAAACTATCCAGAAAAACATAGGATCTCCTGGGTTCCCAACTGTGAACCTTATGTTTGAAGAAGAAACAATGAAGAGTGTGAAATAGTGAAGCTTAGGGTGACTCAGGGGAGGAACAGATGCAAGACAGAGCAGAAGCACTTCTGAGTTTCTGTAAATTGAACTGTAGTCTTCTGTTTGTTACCATAATCTTAAAGTGAAAACACCACTATTTTAGAATTTGCTGATGTTGCATGACCCTCAGTGAAGCTTCAAAGTTATGTTCTGCTCTCTGCAGAGCAATAGAAGAATACTTAAGAGGGGACTAAAAAGAAATGGAAGGTTTTTCTGTTACTTGCAGTTTAAATTGAACTCTGTATACTATGTCTTTGTTTGCATTCCTCTGTTCTCCCCTCCAGTGGACAGACGGTATAGTTGCTAAAACTTTCCGAGAATTTGCATTGTCTGAGACTCCTGAACGCAAATGGGTTATCTTTGATGGCCCAATTGATACTCTGTGGATAGAAAGCATGAACACAGTTTTGGATGACAACAAAAAGGTATCAGTCAGTGGAAATAAATGTCTAAGTAAAATAATGTGACATTTTGAAAATACTCTTGTACGTATAAAACCACAAATGCAAACAGCAGAGCCTGGCGTTTGAAAAGAGCAAGTGCAGAGTGACTTTGGTAACAAGTTGTAAGCTTTTCTTAGTTGGTTTTTTAGTTGCTGTTGGTTTTTTTAATTGGAATTATAATCATGGAATCAAGTCATTGCTGTAAGACGAGATGTATAGTATTTCCTTAACATCATATTGTAAATTTGTAACAGAAATAATTTAAATTTGTATGCTAAAAATCACATTTCATTGCATTTAATGGTAATCCCACAGTTTCAAAACTTGCGCAAACTTAGGCACTTAAAAACAATCTCAAGGCATGAAGGGTTGTATTTTCAAAATGAATTACTGCTTAAGTCAAAGTTGTAACCTTGCAGCACTTTTGAAAACGGGCCTTAGGATTCTCAAAGTGAATATAAAAATTAGAAATTACATTTTAAGTTTCCATTCTGGATGATACTGTGTCAAAATACTCAGACTGGACTTTTAATGAGAAGGAATGGTGGGCCTCCAGCTGGAATGCTTCGGTGTTAACAACAGTAGCAGCAGATACTCTTTCTCCTTTCTGCTTGCTGTCTTTTCTTTATTCCTGCAATATGCAAGATTGTTAGTTACCTGTAGTGAACCTGCTGGTAGGATAATACGGAGTATTGTGGTTTACGTGAAGAATTTAGCTGAAGTTTGAAAAACCTAATTATTGCTCCAAGTGATAAAACATTTTATGTGGCTGACCTTGCCTTTGGTTATACTTGGTTTTTCTGATTTTCATATAGAACTCTCCTGTGGTAGGAAACGTAATTTACAACTTTTCTTTTTTTTTCCTAATATTGCTTTTTTTTTTTTTTTTTTTAAATTATTAAAGCTTTGTTTGATGAGTGGGGAAATCATCCAAATGTCTGTTCAGATGAGTCTTATTTTTGAAACAATGGATCTTTCCCAGGCATCGGTAAGTTTTGTATTTAATAAAAACATAAAGTTCAATGTATTAAATGTATAGTAAAATGAGTTTTTCCCTTAGCCTGCTACAGTCAGTCGTTGTGGCATGATTTATTTGGAACCTTCTCAACTAGGCTGGAAGCCACTTGTTACATCTTGGTTGAATAAACTGCCTGAACCTCTTAACTTAAAGGAACATCAAGATCTTCTGCAGGGACTTTTTGATTGGTTAATACCACCAGCATTAAGACTCCGTCAGAAACAGTGCAAGGTATTTTTTGCCATTTTTCCCTGCAGGAGCTTGGTGGCCATTTCTATTCTGTTACCCTTGGGAGGGAGGGACTGTTCTCTCATGACAAGCACAATCAGAATGAATATCAGTGGCCCCCTGTTGTTCTGAGGAGGGCAACTCTTGGGTCCATTTTGAAAAGTTAAAATGATAATCTTAGGTAAGACTAGTAAGTTGATCATGGGTGTTACCTTATTCATTTCAGAAGTAAAGTAAGTATTTAAAACACTGTGGGAAAAGTCTTCCAAGACATTTTTTTTTCTTTAAAGATGTCATGTTGAAAAGAGAAGTACTTTGTGTTATAGGAAACATACATGTAGTTCCTTGCAAACTCTGTGATGTAATCCTTAGACTGTTGCTCGTGTATTGATGTAGTTATTTCAGTGGGGTTTTTTTATTTCAAGGCCTATGATTGTAGGGTACCCGTGGACATGGTTAACAAGCTTAATGTCTTAAAGTTTCAAGTACGGGGGGCAAATGATATTTTGAATCAAAGTCAGTGTAAACCTGGCCTTCAAATCTCTGTTCAGAATTAGCTAATTATCTAGTTATTTCAGTACTTTAGCACCAAAAGATAAACAAACTGAACACATGAAGTGTAATACCCATCTTTTTGTGTCTTTTAGGAGCTGGTACCTACAAGCAGTATTAATGCTGTAGTAGCTCTTACACATCTTTTAGAAATGTTGATTTGTCAATCTGTGCAAGAAGATCCCACCAACAGAAACATCCGTACATGGATTATGGTTTGTTTTTTTTAGCCTGTAGAAAAATGTGTATCTGCTTCTGAATATGCTGGTTTTCAAAAATAGTTGGACTAATCAAAACAACTTCAATTTGGGAATAAGAGACGTGAAACAATTTCACTACCTCCTTGTTCCCTCCCTCGAAACTTTGGGCGTGCCAAGATGAACACAAGTCTTACAAGTCTTACAAATATGATTAAATGTTTTACTATTTTTGCAACTAACTGGGTTAAATAGTGTTTTTGTCAATGTGCTTTTTAGCTAACCAAGTAATTAGCTAAAACCAAGTGTCTTGTTTCCCTTAAAGGCAGTAAGCATTCATGTAATACTGATTGGCTTGCTTGTTGGAGCAAAATTTCCTTGGGAAGAGTGTTTTCTGACAGTTCTATTAGTTGGATGCTCTGTCTGAACTCATGAAAAACTGAAAAAAACAGAATGTAAAAAGTAATTATTTAAAATGGAATTAAAAAATTCCTAGATCCTGATTAGAAAATCCCTGAGACCACGTGATTGAACTCTTCTCAAGCTTTGTCATGTGGCAAAAAGCTTAGTCAGTGGCCTTTTTTTTTCTTTTTTTGTCATATATATTTATATATCTGTATCTCTTTAAGTAAGGTTTTTTATTTGCTCTGTCTTTAGTAGATTTCTGAATCTTTTTAGACCAGGGCTGTTCAAGGGCAGCTTGTAACATCTATCTGCTTAACGGTATTTTTCAGAATTACATTTGTTAATCAGACTGTGCAAGGTTCATATGTCAATTTTGTAGATGCTCATCTTTTTGCCCTTGCAGGGTTGCTTTGCTTTTGCCACAGTCTGGTCCATTGGTGGAACTTGTGATGGTGACAGCAGGATCATTTTTGATAATTTCTTGAGGGAAACTTTGGCTGGGAAATCTAAAACAGATCCTGTACCAGAGAGTGTGGGAAAATGGGAGTGTTTCTTTGAAGAGAAAGGCTTGGTCTATGACTACATGTATGAGGTATGATTGATTGCTTCTGCACTGACTGAAGTAGGTTCTTACAGTCTGGGTGGAAGGAAAACAGCCAGATGGGTATTTTAACTTTACAAAGCCTGTTGGATGTTGTAAAATGTTGGTGTTGGATTAAATCCCGCAGTGAATTTTTCATATTTTTCTCCTTGGAATACTAATGTGCTGACCAAATTTTTTTAGAAAATACCAAGATATACACATCAATTATAATGTTGCCCTTATAGTTACTCTGTAGCTAAAGCTAAACTGACAGACTCAAATATGGTTTCATATAGAAGGAAAGATGTAGACTGTCTAGAAGGAAAGCAGGATATTGAGCCCATAGGCAATTAGATTATATTACAAATTTATTTATAATATCCATTGGAAATGTTAGATTATAATTAAGCTTTTTATGTTTTGTGTATGTTCTTCTGTTGGGTTTTTGTATTTGTTTGTCTTGGTTGAACACAATCTTTTAAGAAAAGCGAAAAGGAGTCTAAGGTTAGGTATGTACTTTATCACTTTGTTAGTGAGATAAAGCAAACTGAACTTCTGAAACATTTAATATTCATTAATTTACTAAAATTCATTGTTTTCCCTTTTCAAAATTGAAGTAGTAGAGGAAACCTTTTATATGTATAGAAGTAGCACCATTGTATTTACATCTGTACTTCTTCCTAGCTGAAAGGCAGAGGATCTTGGGTTCATTGGAATACTCTTATTAAAAATGCTAATTTCAGTGATAAAAATGTGAAGATTCAAGATGTTATAATCCCAACTATGGATACAGTCCGATACACCTTTTTGTTAGAGCTCTTCATTGCCCATGGAAAGTAAGTTCACTTCAGTACAGATTTCTGAAATATTTGTTCTATGTAGAAATACCTCTTACTCTTTCCCTCAACTTCATTGTGTAAATCAAGGCCTCAAAGTATATTTGGCCTGTTGAAAATAGACATTTACTACAAACAATACAGTTTGCCTTGAAGTCTGTTTTTTTCATGTTTTCTTTTTTACGAAGCAGTCTTATTTTAATCCAGTTTTAGCGTACTTGTTCTGGTGATGCTGTCATGATAGCCCAAAGAGTATTTGTATTCTCTTTCTTCCTCAGTAATGAAATACATAGATATATTTATTCCCCACCCACCCAACCCTTTTAACATCAAAACCAGTTATATTAGCTATGGTCTGGTCATATAAGAGAATAAAATAAAAACCAGCCTCAGATTAAATATTGAGGCTGGAAGCTTTATGAAGTTTAAACTACTGCAAGACGAGGAGAAAGGTAACTCCCATGTGTGTTCATACATTCTCCAAGGCCAGTAGAATGAGGGAATGAGAAATGTCTCTCTTTGTCCTTTCTTGGTGGCAGCAAACTAAAGCGATGAGAGGATTATATGAATATGTTAAAACATTTGAGTTTCTTCTTAAGGCATGTAGTGTTTTTAGAGGTAGAACAAGCAGGGCAAGTTAGTAAAACCTTTGTCTTCTAATTGCAGTTAGTGTATAATTTGTTAGATTTCCTGCAATTTGTTAGATTTCTTACACTTTCTTTCTTTCTTTCTTCCTTTGTAAAGACCGTTGCTTTTAGTGGGACCAACAGGTACTGGGAAATCTGTGTATGTCAAGGACAAGTTAATGCACAACTTGGAAAAGGAGCGCTACTTTCCCTTCTTCATTAATTTTTCAGCTCGAACCAGTGCCAGTCAGACCCAGGTGAGTGGAACAGATAATTTATGTTTCAAAAAGATAACATACATGAATATTTAATCTATGTTTTGGATATTCCTGTCTGCATTATAGAATATTATTATGGCCAGGCTGGACAAGAGGCGCAAAGGAGTCTTTGGCCCTCCATTGGGAAAAAAGTGCGTTATTTTTGTAGATGATATGAATATGCCTGCTTTGGAGAAATATGGTGCACAGCCTCCTATAGAACTTTTAAGACAGTTCTTTGACCATGGATTTTGGTAATTATTTGAAATACAATTTAAACTTTTGTGTTGTTGCATTTGCTCTTATTTATTCAATTGAATTTTATTTTCAAAACTTTTTTAAAAGTGCTTTGTAAATGTTCAGATAGCTTTGGTTTATATAAAATTACATTATTTAAAGTTAAAACAACTCTGTGTTGCTTTAAGTGACTTTTCAATTTAGGAAACTGATCATTAGATTTGTTTTGGATTTTTTTTCACAGAACAAATCATAGGATCATTAGTGTTGGAAGGGACCTTAAAGATCATCTAGTTCCAACCCCCTTGCCATGGGCAGGCATCTTATTGCTGAACTTCAGCAGTATTTGTATATGTAGATAAAATCATTCCTTTACACCTGTTTGATTTTTTTTATCTGCATTTTTCATTGGTTTTATTTTTCCAGTGAGGTTCCTTGTTCCTTTCCTTTCTCTTCCTTCTCAGAGTGAACAGGCAGTTTTATTTTTATATTTATGTTTATTTATTTTTATAGATATCCAGTTAAATTAAGCTTTATTTTATTCATTGCAGTGTTTTTTGCTGTCATCCAAGATTCTATTATTCATCACAATTTCACAGATAGCTGTTGCTTTTGAATAGAGATCGTCTATCTTGCCACATTACAGTTTTAAATACTTGTCTCAAAATTTCATGTCACGTTTTATGTTAAACAAAACAACTTTCTTTCAGGCTAGCCTATGGTATGTTGAGATGAAGTGGCCCATAGTCATGAGACTATTTTTTCTTGGTTTGTTGGGGTGGGGCAGTTATTTGTTTTAAAAAATGTATTTCAAAATTCTAATACTACATAATGCACACTGTAGTGTTTCTGTTTTAAAGTACTTATGCATGCAGCAAGTGCTCTCTAATATAGATACATCTGAGCAGTAACAAATATGTTACATCTGGAACTAAATGTCACTGCAATTTATTTTGCAGGTATGATTTAAAGGACACATCTAAAATTACACTTGTGGACATACAGTTATTTGCTGCTATGGGGCCTCCAGGTGGTGGGAGGAATCCTGTGACTCCTCGTTTTTTGCGACACTTCAATGTTTGCGCTATTAATTCCTTTAGCGATGAAACAATGATCCGCATCTTCTCCACTGCAGTGGCCTTCTACCTGCGCAGCAATGAGTTTCCTTCCGAATACTTCTCAATCGGAAATCAAATTGTCACTGCCACTTTAGAGGTAAGAGGCAAATCCCTTAACTGGAATTTCCTTTATTTTTTTCAGTGAAGCAGGTGAAACTTGCAGTCAGTACAGTGGATATAGTCAAGCCTGTAAAGCTTGATTTTTATTGCTTTTTAGCAGGCTGGTGTTTGATGATTGTCTTCACGTACGAGTATTTAGAAATAGATTAAAAGATTCCTCGTCAGCGCTCACTTCAACATGTTATTTACGTTCAGTGTAATTAGAAGTGACACTTTCTGTCATAACAGCATGAGCTTATAGCAACTGTTGCATTCCAGATTAGAGCAAAGCATAATCAAAAGACACTTTTCTAGATCAGCTTATCACTTCAGCATTTTTACTGACTATGTATTTTTTAATATTTTGTAGATGTACAAATAAATAGATTCAAACAACTGAAAATCTAGGAAGTTATCATTACATATCAGTCAGTACTTTAGTTGAAAGTGGGTATCGTATAATTAAAGGAAGTCAGGAGATCTGAGTCGTATTCTTGGTCCTACAGATTTTTTTTACACTTGTTACTATTATTTTTTCCCACTTGTAAATTTAGGTTAGGAGTACATGTATGTTCCAGAACAGCATGAGGTACATCTGGTATATTCAGAGGACTTCAAGATCTTTAGACCTTATTAGGATTTATTAAGTGGAGAAATAAAATTTGGAAGACATTTAAGATTTATAATAATAACATCGGTGTTACTCTTTTGTTGATGTTGTTCTTTTTTATTGTTATTATCCTAAGGTGTATAAGAAAGCCATCAAAAATCTTTTGCCCACACCAGCCAAATCTCATTATACATTCAACCTGCGTGACTTTGCACGTGTTATCCATGGCTGCTTGCTCATTAAGAGAATATCAGTTGAAAACAAACATGTAATGATTCGGCTATTTGTCCATGAGGTATTTCGTGTCTTCTATGACCGTCTAGTGGAAGACAATGACAGAGCCTGGCTGTTCAATTTAATGAAAGGTATTGTGAAAGAACATTTCAAAGAAGCATTTGATTCAGTTTTTGAACACCTGACACAAGGAAACACACCTGTGAGTATCACGTTTAACCTGTTGCAAAATAATTGCTTTCATTATAAATTTAGGACTAGAAAGTTTCTCAATCACAGGTGAAATTTTGAATCAAATGAGCTTGAAAATTTGATATGTGTTTGGCCAAAATATCTTCTTGGAGGAGGCAGGGAGGGAAGAGTAAAAATGTTTGGAAGGGTTTATCTGTTGGACATGAGCATCCTTTTTAAAAAATATTTAATTTAAAATGTGAATAAACTTACTACATTTCCACCGAAGAATTTTGTGTTTGTGATAGTGAAATAAAAACTTGTTTCTTATTCAATTAAAAAATAATGCAACTTTTTTTCAGATTTATCAACAAAAACCTCTGAGACTGTCTTACAAAATTGAATTTACCAAGTTTAGTGGTTTCGTAAGCTCCCAGATGTGTGCACATAGACAGAAAGAGTCCAATTGATTAGTAGGTGAACAGGGCAACTTCCCAAACAAGTTCTGTCACACCGTTTCTTGGAGATGCAACAGTACATACTGAATCTTTGGGCAATGGGAGGTAACATTGTACACAAAAGTAGCTGCAAGGAGAAATACATGTATTAATATTGCTAGATGAGCTTCCAGAGGCTTGAGTTACAGGATAAGGAAATGTTCCCTTTTTAAATTTAACCTGTGACTGAGTGACTGTGTGCTAAACAGCATTCTGCAATCATGAAATTTCAGTATTTAAGATGTTTTATAATTGTTATACTGCATACTTTGTTTTCCTTTTTTTCTGTTTTTCTTTTTCTATTCCCCTGTCTTTTCATTGAGGTAAAGAAGAAATAACTGCGCTCTTCGTTGTCCATTTCATAATACATTGAAAATTGCTAAATATACGCCTCTATAAATTTGGTGTAATCTGAAGGTCATGATTGTGAGACTGTTAATGGCTATTTGAGCCAATTGTGTTCCAAGAACAAATTAAGAATATTGCTTAATATGGGAAATAGAGATTTTTGGGATGTGTGTTGTCTGTGAGTCAAAATATTTCAGAGTGCTTGTTGTTGTGCCTTGAGTATTTGTCTAAATTCTCATTTGTTTTCTAAAATTCCAATGGGGAATATGTTCATTAAATATTAAACGTGACTTCATAATTTGTTGAATATTTACCATAGGTAACAGAAGAAAACATGAGAAGTTTGGTTTTTGGTGACTACATGATTCCAGAACTTGAGGGAGATGAAAGACTTTATGTTGAAATTCCAACCGTTCAGCAGTTTGGTGATGTTGTGGAGCGGTGTCTGGATGAATATAATCAAACCCACAAATCAAGAATGAATCTTGTTGTTTTCAGGTGCATACAATCTGATTATTAAGAGCTTTAAGCATAGTTGATAATTCAGTATAGCCATTTTTGTGGTGTGTGGTTTTTGTATGTCTCCTTCTCTTTACACATCCACAGAAGTGTTTGTGGTGTTAGACCTTTTTGGATGGAAGCAAACCATTTTTTCTCTTATGCCTCTGCTTTTTCTATCTGAAAGTAAATAATGAGAAGCTTTCCTCCTAAGGGTCTCTGAATATATTCTTTGGTTGTTGCAGAAACATTGTGCACCAAATCACGCAGGTGCTTTACTTCTGCTAGACCTTTGTTACTGGTGAAATGTTGTCAAGCACTGGAACAGGCTGCCCAGGGAAGTGGTGGAGTCACCATCCCTGGAGGTATTTAAAAGATGTGTTGATGTACCACCTAGGGACATGGGTGGGTGGTGCGTTTGGCAGTGCTGGGTTAATGATTGGACGCTGAGCTTAAAGGTCTTTACCAACCTAAACGATTCTATAAAATGGATTTCAGTTTTGCCTACAGTGACTGGATTTTCATTTCACCAAGGACAAGGATTCTAAGGTTGTGAGGTGCAGAGTGAGATGCAGCACAATCTTAGTGGTCTGTCTGCTCTGTTATTCTGCAGCACAGCCATGCCCCACTTGGGGGCGTGTACCCAGCCTGGTGCTGCAGCTAACTGTGAAATTTTACACTCTGCAGGCTGCTATTGTTACCTCGTGATCAGGAAGGGCTACAACTGAGACAGATTAGGAGGTTGCAACTTCTTCCCTATTGCTAGAGATTACAGCCTCTTCCTATTTGCCAGTGTAACTTCACTCTTGGGTGCTTTGTGAGGGTGATTAGGGTTAGTTTAAACACTTCTAATAATAGCTTATTTTAGTCTATGTCAGTTTGACAAACTGGATTTGTGAGTACCTGTATATACACCTATGCTGGGAGTTTGAAGTGCTGGCAGCTTCTGATCAGAGGCCACTTTCTGAGTGTAGAAGCAGTATCCTAGTTACCTCACTGAACAGCAGCTGGGAGACCATGTCTGACTGTAGTTTTGGAGTCCTGTGTCATGGATAACATCTGGATTTGACTCCTTTATTTTTCTAACCAATCAAAATAAACAAGAATTTCTCACTTCAAATGATTTAACCTTTTTTGAGACTGCTTTTAACTGCTGCTCAACTAACTTGAACTACCCTATGCCCTGTGCTTAAATAGGCCATCTGCTGTAGACCTTGCTGCATACTCCAAGATACACTATGCTTGTGTTTCACGATAGATAGGACTCTCAGTATTGTGCATGTACTGTTTTCTGAACATGTGGTTCTGATCTCTATTTCACATATGAATTATAAAACGCTGTCAGAGGCAGAGGGGAGAGGTTTGTTGATATAACCCATTTCCTCACAGTTGTTCCTTTAAAAAGTATTTAAACTGTTATACTTCAAGAAAGTCAACACGGGTAATACTGCTATGTTTTAGAAGTAGGGAATTAACGTCGTTTTTCTTTGACACCTTTATCCATATAGTGCTCCTCTTCCCACTGCTGCAGATTCCTCCTTCTTCCTCCCCACCACCCCACCACCCACCCTGCTTTCAGAAGTTTCTTTTGGAGATGCTACTCGTATATTTATTTCACAGATTTGTAGGTACACAAATGTATATGTATTTCTGCCGTTCTGGTAATCAGCACATTTCAAATACAGGTACATGTTGGAACACTTGTCTCGTATAAGCCGTATTCTGAAGCAGTCAGGGGGTAATGCTTTGTTGATTGGAATGGGAGGAAGTGGACGTCAGTCTTTGACTCGTCTGGCAGGATTCATGGCAAAAATGTGTGTTTTTCAACCTGAGATTTCTAAGACCTATGGTACAAATGAGTGGAGAGAAGATCTGAAAGTGAGTGTTAGTAATCTGTCTGCATTTTGACTTAATTTTGAGGAAAGATATTTGGGAATGTACAATGTTTTAACTGTCTTGTGTTTTTAGAATCTTCTGAGGAATGCAGGTGTAAAAGGCTTGAAAACCGTATTTATACTCACAGACGCACAAATTAAAGAAGAAAGCTTTTTAGAAGATGTTGACAGTGTCCTTAACACTGGGGAGGTACCCAATATTTTTGCAGCAGACGAAAAACAAGAGGTTATAGAGGTATCGTTAGAAATCCTCTTTAATGTCACCTCTTTTTAAGCTATTTTGTCAGTTCAGTGTGAAATGTGGCTGTTGGGATATATGCGCTTACTTCTGTGCCTTTTTGGAGACCTAGTAAACTTATGGAATAGCTTATGCCCAATTATGAGCTTTAATCCTGACCTGGCATTCTGTTCACAAACACATTAAGTTGTGCACATAGGGAACTTTGATTGTTTGCAGCTACTCCATGCGTAGTTACTTTTTGCAGTAGTAGTAGTAGTTGTATTTATCATTAGAAGGATTTGGGTCTTTCTTTCTTGAGGACCTACTTATTAATTTTAATTTTTCAGAATTAATCCTCTTAATCCTCTATCTCATCTTAATGTGTCTTATCCAACTGGAACAGCAGCAGATGGTCATTTCTAGAATGAATTGTCAGGATCGCAAATAAATATTGTCATCTTTTTCACAAATAATATCTATTACTTGTTCTGTTTTTCTACTTTATTCTACCTGTTTGATTTATCAATAAAATATGATATTCCACAGTGATGCTGTCACTAACAGGATTGCCATATGTGCTTAATGTGAAATTATATAACAGTTTTCACCCTATGTATTATTCCTAAGGGTGTTCGTGCAAGAGTTCAGGC
>JANEMJ010081098.1:0-58879 GCA_024361745.1 Cacatua alba
GGCAGGGGGGTTGGAACTAGATGATCTTAAGGTCCTTTCCAACCCTAACTATTCTATGATTCTATGATTCTATATTGAAGACCTGTTGTTGGCATAATAACTCATGAAATTAAAAGTAAGCATTACAATTAAAACCAGTTAGGCAGAAATCAGCTAAAAGTTCAAAACCAATACTTAGGTTACCAAATTAAACTGTAGAATATTGCACCTGTGAAGATAAGTTAGATTACCTTATTTATTTTCACCCATTTAAAGCTATTTCTATGAGAAGTTTGGAGGATTAAGTTTTGTTAATAAAAAAAAAAATTTCAAGTCTCAAGTTCAGATTGTAACAAGTTTGAGAATATGCTCAGATTTCCTGCCCTTTTTTATCTTTTAAAGGAAAAAACTTGAGCTTGCATTTCTATAAAGTGTCTCTAGCTAGAATGCTTATTTGGGATCACATTTACTGCAAATATTAACACTTTAAAATTATGTGCAATTACTCAATTCAGTGCTTTAAATTTTATTGATGTCTATAGTCCTTACATATAAAAGGATCCCTTTAAAAATCTGTTTCAGTTGAGATTGAAATATCTTGTTTCAGTTGAGATTGAAATATCTTGTAAATGCAGCTGGAAATATTTTCCATTGCACTGTCAGATCATGGTACTCCTACCTGGACACCAGCGCATGAACAGCAGCAACATCGCTGAAATAACCTCATGGAAAACCATCTGAATAAATGCTAGAACAAATGTATGCTGCCTGTGTTCTAAATTCATACTGTTTTAAAATGCTACATATCTTAGTAACTCAGAGATGGAAGAAAATAGTCCAGATAGATAATTTATTAGGCATTTTTTTAAAAATGCCTAAGGCATTATGGCCTATGCTTTGGTCTCAGTAGCACAGGTGTAAACTGGTTATGGTGGAGCACATCAGTCTTCTAAGGCATATTTTTTCTTTATTATAATGGAAAGACATTCCATTTATAAAACATCATGATTAATGTATATTTTAAAATTTTTTAGGTCTCTGTTGTGCGATTGGTTTCCTTAGGTCATAACTGAGTTTTATTAGCAAGCCCCAATACCTACTGTTAATTTCCTAATTGTGCTTAAGCAAAGAAAATGATTACTTAATATCTAATTTTACAGCTAAATAAGAAATATTTTTGCATTCACTTTCCTGTTAGGAGCTATAATGTGGCTGTAGCATACTCTGTACTCTTCCTCTGATTTATTAAACATGGATGATGCCTTTCTGACAATCCTCTTTGGACCCATGCTGTGATTGTAAGTGCTAGTAGGTTGCAGGACACTTTTGTGGCTATACTCTGCAAAAAAAAGACTGCTTTTTACAAATGCATTAAACATTAATACAGACAAATGTGAAGTTTTAGAGTGCAGAAGCTTTATTTGTTTGGACATGTATTTATTTTTTATTAATATTTTTTTACCATAACACACATTTCTCTTTAGAATTTGAACTCTGAAAATGATTCCTTGGACTTAGTAAATGTTGTTTCATTTAAGACCAAGGGAACAAACAAAAATCACTCAAATTTACATTTCAGAGAAATCTCATAAGTAATGCATGAACTGTGTTTCAGAACTGACTTGTAGAGGGCCTTAAGTACCTTGTAGCTCTTATCACCTTCCATAAAGAAACTGCAGAGAAGATAAATTTTTCTTTTCCAAACCACGGAAAATCTGGAAGAATGGTGATGGAGGCAATCACTGATTAAAAAAAAAAAAAAAAGTCCCAAATGCTGATTTTTAACAAAGATTGTCCTGATTTAGTTAGTTGTTACTAACTATGCATATCACAGAAGATCCTTGTATTCTTGATGCATGATGTGCAGAAGTCACTGTGAAGACTTTTCAGTAAGAGTTTAATATGAATGGATAGATTTACTAACAAGAAACCAGCTAATGAAAACAACCACAGCAGCTCAGAGCCCTTATGAAAGCTTCTTTCTAAAGCTCCTCAGGTATTTTTCTTTGCTCTGTGAGGATTTGGGATTCTGACTCCAGTTTTAAAATGATTGTCTCATCCGATATGAAAATATTGTTTCCTGTAAGCCTACAATAATCCACTGTCACTGTCTGTCTATTGCTATCTGAAAGCATGACCTGCTTTCATAATAAATAAACCCTTCCCATTGTCTACTACTACACATCCTTTTGCATGTTAACATAATAGTATGTATTATGGCTGACCTTTTTATGCTATATAATCCTACTGAATAGGATCTTAAGTAACTTCAATACTTTTCATTCAAATATAACTCCTCTCTTGTATAACATGTAGTAGCTTGCCAGTATAAGTTCTTGTGTGGATAAATCTACTGTAAGGTTATAAAAACCTAGAAGAAATGCCTGACCATAATCAATGAACTATGTGTGTGCATAGATGCAATATGAAGAGGAGAGAAATGAAAGATTTCAACGACAACTCTAAGCAGCTACTGTTGACATTAGAAATTCAAGGATTAAAATGATATCTCCATTGAAATGCTAACAAGTATGATGATTTAGACAGTGTGCCCTGTTTCTAATTATTATGCATAGCTTGCATATAACATAAGTAGTTGTAACCTTTGTGTGAAGAGCAAAGTCAGGAAATGTTAATCCATGGGGAAACTATCACTTCTCTCCAACTTCCATACAGAAGCTCTGGGTCAAATGATTGCTCTTATTCTCCAGTCCAGATGGAAAAAACATCCTCTTTGCAGTTAAATAACCCCTTTTATGCTATGTGTGCATTAGTCAAATTTATTTCAATGAGAGTTCTCCAGGCTGAGTTGTATAACACTATCCTTCAGTGCATCTGCGAAGGGAGCTGTAAGAGAGAGAAAAGAGAAACGTTAGGAAAAAAAAGCTCTCTGAAAACCTGGAAGCAGCAACTTAATCAAAGCTGGCAAGACTTGAGACTGGAGAGCCAATATACAGCTTGTCTGTAAAGTAAGTGTCTGGTGGGAAGGCCAGATTTGAAATTTCTGCTTCACTTAGAGATCTGCTCTTCCTTCTCCCCTACAGATGGGCTAGTCACCTGGCTGAGGATGCTGCTGGGCTCAGGGCCACTTGGTAGGCAGGAAAGAACTGCTAGAGAAGGGTGTGGTATCTACATCACCAAAGGTTTCTTAAGACCGCTTTTGGCAAAGATCTGTCTAGAATGCTTATGCACAGGTCCTGCCTTCTCAAGGTCTATTCTGGTTACCTTTTGAATGACTGTGGCAATCATTCCTTGACACTTCTGTAAAATGCAATATATGCAGTAGTTTCATCTGAAGAAAAACAAATATTGTCATATTGTTGGAGGGCTAGAAACTATTAAGGAGAGAAATAACATATGACTGATAACATAGTGGAAGCAAATTCTTTCAGAGAGTAGACATAATTATTTGATAGTCTGATCATGATCCTCAAAGCTGTTGTGCTTTTCTTGCCCACAGTTTTATGGTTACTTCTCTAAATGAATATCTGCTTTTATTTTGAAAGGATTTAGTCAGCTTCAAGGAAGTGACTACTTCTTGCCCTGGTTTTCATATTTCTGCTCAAGAGCTTGTGATTCGTTTTTCATGCGCATCAATACATACTGTTGGGAACACCAGTTTTTTGCAGTCGAATAGTTTCTTCTTCTCACTTGGATCCATCCTAATGACTCCTGTTTTAAGTATTGCACTGCTTTGGACTTTCAGTCATTCTTTGCCAACAAAAGCAAAATGTTTAAGAATGAAATACTTACATTTGGATTTTTTTATGTTCTTTACTGGTCTCTTGCTTTCTGTGTGTTTCATATATTTTACACATACACACTTCAGTGCATGGTCTGTCTGCAGTTGTAGAATGCAGAGGTCTTGTCAATGATAAACAGCTAACAAAGTGTCCTCACACTTAAAGCCTGTAATGTTCACCAAACGATTTTGATTTCTGAGCCATTTCCAGTGTTTAACTTTCAAATTCTGCTCCAAACTTCATTGTACATATAATGATGATACAAATATTTTTAGCTGATGGGAAAATACTAAGATACCTCTTAACTTTTTAGGCAAAAAATGAAGCTTCACAGCGGTAATTTGGTCTTCTGAAAATAAAATGTAAGGTAGTTCTGAAATCTTAGTTTCAGATTTTTGTGGGTTACCCCCTCCTCTCCTCTCATTTCCCATTTTCAGGCTACTCTACGGAACTTCATGGTTATTCTTCTGAGAAAAAATATATATTGAGTTTGGGCTCAGATCACTCCTAGAGTTGTATGGAATAAAGGATAGTTTACATTTCCTTAGAACAGCTTATGGCAATAACCTAGGCCTTAGCAATAAACCTCATTTATATTCGAGAAGGTAAAACATAAACAGCAGCAACAACATAGAAAAATCAATGGAAACAAAAGTGAATATCAAAGCTTCACAATACAGGTGCAGACATAAAGAACTGTGTCTTAATCATATCAGGTATGATCTGAGCAAACAAAAGGCCTCTTGAGAACTAACCTCAAAAAACTATAGGCACTATAAAAAAGAGGAGAAGGCTTTGATCCCTGCACTGCTGGTTGGGGTTTGAGCTGGACATGATGGCTACCAGGGTGAGCTAAATCTGTAGTATGGAAATGCTTAGCTCTGGGGAGAAGGAAGTACGTTTGAGAAGAAACTCTTATGGCTCAGATTACATTACAGTGTATCCTGTATTTTAAAAACATATTAGTAACTCAGGGACTGAATCTGTAGCTGTATCAGCAAAATCAATGCTGTGTCCTCAAAGAGAACAGAAAGAAAATTAGGCCTTTAAAAGGCAGAAAAATAAACACACATTAAAGAAATTCAGGATCTTGGCATTTTTTTCATCAGGTTTTATTCCTAGCAGTTATTTTCATTCTTCATAAACAGTTTTGAAATTATATTTCAATTGTTCATCATTTTTTTCCACTTGATGTCTTCAGATCAGGCTGCGGTTATAATTTTTTTTCCTTAAAACCATTTCATTAGTGGAGCTGTTTAAAGTAGATTGAACACTTAAATAGTATGTTTTACATATATACATACACACACACACATTCTCAATCTCAAAACATGAAGATGGCTCTCTCCTTAAAAAAAAAAATTGCTTCTGGAGTGGACTTGATACGTTAAATTTCAGCTTGTAGTAAATTTTTACAGTCGAGTTATAAACCTCTGGGAATGGTGGGGTGGCTTATCACAGAAATGCTAATACAACCCTAACTCCAGCAGTGATGTTGTAATATATACATCATTAAGTTTCTATTCTCACGGAACACTTGGCGTACAGAATATTTACATTTATAGTACTATAGCGTATCTTACAGTATCCCTCCAGGTAACAGCAAAATGATAGTTTCATGAGGAAAATTATGTGACATTATTTTAATACCCATACTGATTTAAGCTCAAAGAAGCTCAGGAGCAGGATTATCATAATGCTTCCCTATATTAGCCTAGAAAGCATTCAACCCCTTTTAACTGTTAGTTTAGTAGTTGCTCAGAGAATGGCAAGAATTCAGAGGACTTTTTATCCCTCTGGCTTCTACAGTAATTATGTTATACTGGATAGGAGGTTTTGTTAAAATAAATCTAATATTCAGTCTTGCTTTATATGAGGTTCAAATAGAAAATAGTGGGTTTTTTCAATGTGCTTTTGCTACTTGTTTGTATATTACTGATTTACCTATGTAGGTATGCCTGAACAGAGTAGAAGCAAATTTTATATGAGTTACCAAATGCCTTTCGGTATCTTGAACGTAGAGATTAATTTTGGGTCTGATTTTCAAGGGTTTGTGCCAGGACTTAACCTATGTGACTACACAGGAGAATGTGTGTGTATGTGCTGTTTACATGATGCAGGCTGACTAAACAGACAAACCAGAGTTACTCATAATGACTACCCATGTTGCTAAGTAAACATTATATAGCTGTACCTTAGGTACAAATGTTCTGAAATAAAGTACTTCTACCAAGGCGTAATGGCCCAAGTAAGGGTCCCATGTCAACTAAAAGGTAACATCTTTTGTCCTCAGAATGCATGTAGAAAGGCAACTGCAAATTGCCTCTAATGGTGAAGAAAGAGCCATAGTGAATCTTTTGCTCTGAAAATGCATTTAGACTAAGAATTTTTTCTGAGAACATATCTGAAAAGCTATTCTGTAGCATTCCACTGCAATGCTAATTTACTGGAGTTATGCCTGTATCCCTGCAGAGCTTTGTTTGATCCAAAACACACAGCAGCTACCAAGTACTCTTCTGTAGAGTGCATGCAGCTATAAGAGAATGACATTTGAGTTAATTAATCTGTGAAAATACTGTTGGAGAGAAAGAGACTAATGTTGAGGACTTGACAGATTCTACTTGCTTTCTGAAAATACTTTCGTTACAAAAGATTCCAGCAACAGGCATCAGTACCAGCAAATCACCTTGCTAATCTATTCTGTTTTGTTTCTCTGCATTTGAAGAGCAATCAGATATTTTCTGTTTGAATGACTCATTTTAAATTAAGGACAACAAAACAAGAACAAAAATAAAACTCCATCAGAGAAAAAGAGTGTATTTATTTTTCTTCACAGCCTTCGCTGAAATGAAATTAAAATGGCTGCTGGTCTGTGTAGACTACTTCAGCTTTTTAGAAGCTTAGCTCACAGCAACAGCCGCAGAGCGCATAGGTATCTCATTGCAGTTATATTTACAGTTGTGTATAGATGTTTTCTGCTTTAATGAGATTTTCTGTAAGTATTGTCATCCATGACTTCATCCTATCGAGGTATTGAACCCTGAGATTGTTTCCTTTTCCTTAATTTTATCCTGGTGAGGGAGTTGTCAGTGAGTAGACAAGTAGAGTCCTACAGAGAGGATGTAGGACTACCTATGTGAGGAACATGAACAGCATTTCATTTTGAAGGATTTAGGCTGTTACTGCTATAGGATGTGGAGCTACACCTAAGGGTGTGGGAACTGTGTTTGGTGGGGCTGGGAGGTTATACTCACCAGAAAAATCTCAGGGCTCAGGTCTTGCTCTTAGATGTGGAGATTGTCAGCCAGCTGTCAAAATGCCTGAAGCATCAAAACAAAAATAGCTGAACTGAGAAATTATTCTAATATTATTGCTCAGTCACTAATTGTGATTAAGCTTTGTCATTTAGAAATACAGAATAAAATGGTACGTCTTCCCACCGATACATTTAAGCTGCATGATCCTCTGTGACTAGTAGCTTACACCATCAATTTCATAGTCTAACTCAATAAGAAACATTAATCTGGCAAACGCTTGTCACTTTAACAATTTTCAAAAAAACTTTGATTTCTGTAATCTCAAGGGCAGAAAAGCATCAGATCCATAACAGAGAAAAAAGTGTTAAAATTCTGTTGAACTTCAAGAAATTATCTATGATAGAGAATCTTGCTGAACAAATTGGTAAAGTGGATGTGAAAGTACCTGTAAACACAGCCCATGTCATGTATTTTAACTTATTTTATGCTGCTGAATGTGTACACTTGCAATGTGTCCTGGGCACACACAGAGGCTGTCTTTTGATCTTCCATTGGAAGAAAGGAAGAACTGGTCTTGGGCAGGGAAGAAGCGTGACACGCTCCAGTAGGCTCCCCTGTTGGGTAAATGACGTGGATTTTTTGGAAGCACCTGCCCCTGACCTGCAATAAAATCAATCATTAGGAAGAGCAAGCCAAAAGCCTCCAGAGCAAAAGCAGTCCACATGCAGAAAATATTAGGCATTAGATGGTTAAGAGGTAGCGAAAGAATCCAGATTCTGAGTGTTGACCTTATGATCTCCATAAATGGGGCCTGCGAGAATGCTGGTTGTCACAGTTTGGGAAGTAGGCTTGTCAGCAGTAAGGGGTAATTCTGATTTGGAATATTACATATTCAGGATCAATGAGCCTTGACTGGATCTTTTTCTCTTTCCATGTAATTAAAGATTCTGCACTTATCATGCGGTTGATTTTATACTCTGTATCTTTGCACTCACATAGAAGAGATAGGTTTTTCTGCAGTGGAGTAAAAGGACGCACTGGGTCTATGATGAGCTATCAGGTTGCTAGGGCATTGCAAGTGGAAATAGTTAATTATTTTAAAAGCTGTAACTGGCCAGGAATTCATCCCTGGTGCTTTCTTACAGGGATACTCAGAATGCCCTTTCATAAGGGTGCCTCTGAATAAATTGGGCCCTTTGGAAGCTGCTACCTTGTGAGTGGTATCAGTTCACATCTAATAAGTTGTTTCTTCCCCTTCCCTTCTCCCCATCCCCTGTAACTGACAGAAATCCAATCAAACAGAAACTTTGTATCTGAAACATAATTTCCTTCCTCTCCTTTCTTGGTATTCACAGACTTTTCTGTCTTTTCAGGTAGTGCCCACAGCAATACAGCCTATGTTTTTCCTTGCTTGTCTTACTATCCACTAGCCTTCACGAAATGCTATTGTGAAATAAGAGGTTTAAGAAAAGATTTTAAATTGCTAACCTGGCATCTCTTTTCAGGCCTCTCTGATCATTTCTTTTGCTAGAGAAATTCCTTAAGGGGAGGAAGGGAAGGTAAGAATATTGGTCTGTTTCCAGTGCCCAGCACATGAAAGACGAGACAACTACTTAATTCTTCACATGAAGTTTATTAACTGCGGTGATCTTTTCAAAGTCATTAAGTTGTATTATGTTAAACCCAATTAGCATTTCAATTTGTGGTAGCTGTTTGCTGGTTTCTCTGTCTGTTTTTTCTTTTTATTTTTAATAAAAGTATATAACAGTTTGGAATAATTAGAGAACAGAAATAAATCTGAGCAGAAAAATCTATCTTGAGCATCTCAGTGTCAGAAATTCCTTTTCCAATGGCACTTAGGCTCTTAAAGAACAAAGTAAACATCTGGCTGTGGTGAATTCATGCTCAAAAGCAATGACTTGAAATCCATTTTCTTACACTGTTGAGTATCAGTGGAACTTTTTACTACACCGTACAGATAAGAATTCATTGCTTTTACTTTCTTTTGCAAGAAATTTAATGTTTTAGTAGGGTAGCCTCTTCCATTTAATATTCTACTATAATCTTGGTGGATTCCGCAAACTGTTAATCCTAAAATCAAAACAAATCTCCCCAGTAGGAGGGGGTAGGACTCCGCAGGAAATGGATCTAACTTCATCTGCTGTCCCTTTCTGTTTATACCTCACTTTGTCTTTCACAACAAAGGCAAAGTTGATACTTTCTACAAGTTTGAGAAGGTGTTTTCTATTCTGGAGACAATCTGAAATCTTTGGAATGACTTTTTAAGAAGCATAGTATTTGAGTATGAAAATTAAATGTGTACCTTACTTCTTAAACAAATTCTTCTAAACTACTTATTATGTCTCTGTCAACAAAATGCTTACATGTGAGCTCAATCTGTGGTTCGAAGCATAGCTAGTATTATGTGGAGGCATACTAACTGGAAGAGAGAGACAGCAGAAGTATAAGTTTTCTCAAAAACTGTCAGAAAATTATCTCAGGTTTGAAATGGGGAGAAAGACACATTTGTCACAGAACAGCTATGAGCCTAGCGCAGTGGGCACTGACCTTTGGGACTGAGAATCGTGCTTCAAATTCTAGCCCTAGAACAGTCTTGCAAGTTAAATTTTGAAACTGAGTCATCTTTTTTATTTTTCTGCCATAGACATTCTTGTGTTTCTTAAAATTTGACTGGAAAAATGTACAAGGACAAACTACCAAATATAGACATCTCTTTGCATATCACCTCAACCAGCTGCAAAAATACTGCAGTGGGTGAAAGGCTGCATTCTCAAAAAGAAGAGTATAGCAGCTGGTTTTTCACAATGTGCAGAAGCATTTTCTTTGTGTATGGAAGAGACATCTGGATCTTCCTGTCTATTATCACCCAAGCACTGTAGATACCACCTGGGCAGAATACCATGTTTTTGTATCTTCCATATTATCTGTGTATCTGTGAAGCTTCATCCTGCCACCCCCAGGAAGGTTTCATAAGCTTCTCAACACTACTATTCCTGTACACTTCCAACTGGCACTTCATCACAAATGGCATTCAATATACCATGTTTTGAGCACTGTGAAGGCTAATATCAGAGAAGACCATAGATTTTATACCCAGCAGCAGTGTTCTCAGTTATTGTGATGATAGAGGCATGTACAATACATTTCTAAGTACTTCAGAGACTAAAGCTGACCTTTTCTGAGATAACTTGCTGAAAGGTGTCTCTAGTGTCAGTTTGCCAGCGTAGTTGTCTTTCTGAAACCTGTAATTGAGAAAAGGGGGGAAAAAATAGCATTTTACAGGAACTCCTATAGAAATGCAAGTACTAAACTGAAGGCAGCAATGAGCAAGGTTGCAATTGCTAGTAGAAGATGACTTGAAAATAAATTGATTTTAAAACTAGCAGTTTTATAGTTCCCTTCCTCAAGATAATAAAGACTTGGTGGAGGCTACAAAAATTCTATCATAGCAATAAAAGCTTTATAAAAATATTTGAAAGCATCTTATTTTTTATAGAAATATAGCTGTGTAAAATCTAGTGCCAAGTGAAACATCTAATGCTAATTTAAACATAGCATCCAATAGATTGCTGTCAATGCAACGCCCCTACCTCAGAAAGGTTCATATTTTTAATCTGTGCATAGTTTTAATTAGGTCTAAATGCCAGATTTCATGCCCAGGTGAGTAAATAGGTATTGCCTTGGAGCCTGAAGGCATATTTGTATTTTTATCTACATTAGTCCTGCATTAGAAATGATTTCCTCACTCTTGTGTTCTCTTTTGTCTTTGTTGATCAAATGTGTTGAACATGATTTTAATGCATAAAGTAATACACGTACAATGGAATTCCCTTTTATTCTGCTTATGGTTTAATGGGGATGTAGGAAACTCAAATTTAAGTGCCTACTCTGACCCCTCAACAACTCAGATCTCAATTTCCTATATTATAGGCAATGAATCTAACCCTAAATCTCCTAGTTTCTTTGGTAGGGAAGAGTATTTGTGTCTCCAGGGGTATGATGAGAAATATTATTCCAGATTTGAAAAATTTTTTTTTCTTGATCATCTTTGGAGAGGCAATGGAGAAAAATGATCTCTTTAAAAAAAATGTTTTGTGTCTGTAATCAAGATTAGATTCTGTTAAAATGCAGAAGTCAGTCAAATATGCTAGTAATATCGAAATTCTTGTTTGTCCACTTGCTTGTTAATTTTGACAGTAACTTTGTAGTAACAAAGTGTTAGCTTTGCTCTGCACGCATCTCAATACCCAACAAACTTTAGCTCACTTCATCATTCTCTTTTGCACAATATATTTTTACAAGCATTTTATGTCCTCCCTGCCCAATGGAGGGAGAGTCTAAAACTGACTCCTAAATTGCTAGGTAGATTGGGATTTTCAAAACCTTCAAGTGACTTATGATCAATTCTTATTAACTCAGATTTCTACGTTTTTAATACAGGTGAGAACACTTTCAAACCCTGGGCAATATGCCAATAAATAACACCACTGCTCATGGACACTTATGTGGTGGAAGAAAGACTATTAAGAGCATTATAAAGTTATGAAAAGTAGGAAAAATATATTCAGGGAAAGTTAAGGTGAAATTCTCTCTCCCATAGACCATTATGTTCAATATGGTCTGTATAGACTACTTATCATATAAAAAATAGGTATTAGATATGAAAATAAAATGGATTTTCATGGAAAAGTGAGTACTCCATTTTACCTTGTACCTCCAACATTGTTGTATGATAACATCTAAAACCTCTTAGTGGAATAAACTAAAAAGTTACATTAATTCAGTAGTCAGGCCTCTAACAGCCATAGACCAGAGAAGTTTGGTTTTGGTTCTTTTTTTTTTTAATTTTAGTATTTTTTAATACTTTAAGGCTAATGAAAGAGTTATGGAAATGTCACTGTTAATTCAGAAAATAATATGTGTTCCTCTGAATCCCACCGTTTCATGCTGAGGTTGGTTACTTATCAGGCAGAAGCAAACTATTAAGTTGCTCTACTTTAGTGTTACTGTTTTGGTTTTTTTACTCAAGGTGTTTTTCATGTCTCTGGTAACAAATGAATGTTTTCCATACTTTATCGAGGGAATGGATGTTTTCTGTGCTTTGCTGATATTGTGGAAATGTAGATGGGAGTTAGCCAGTTAGTAGGATCTGTTCATCGTAAGTTTGGCATCATGGAAGGTGAAACAGTGAAACTCTAAGCATTAGGGGTTGTGTACTTTGAAATCAACTCTGTTTATTTTTTGTCTGAATTTTTTCAGAAAGTCATCTTTTGCACCTGGTATATGTTTTTATATTGGAATAGCCACTTAAGCAGAAGACTAGTGACTATTACATGAAAATTATTTAACTATAATTAATTCAATGTTACAGAAACCCTCCAACTATGATGATGTTTTATGCATTCTTCAACCCTTAGATTTTAGAAGAGATGAATTTGCACCTCCAATTTTTCTTAAGAGCCTAATATTGTATAACTGAAGCCATTCTCTGTACTTTCTATTGTATTTAGTTTATCTTTTCAGAATGCCATGAGGGTCATGTTTACAGTTCGGTAGGCAGACACTTTCTGGAGGTGACTGGGTATTTCTGAGCACAGATAATGAATTGAGAAAACTTGAATCCATGGGCTGCTGCTTAAATTCTGTATCAAGTGGATAGCTGCTGAAGCTCTGTGTTTCATGTACTGTGAGCCATGTAGAAGGACCCTTTGAATAAGTTAATGTGTACAAGTGGTTGCCTACAGTATAGCTACATAGCAGAAGGCTAAGTCTTGCTTTCATGTTTAACTGCAATGAGAAATTGCAGTATTTCTAGAAGTGATGGAATTGACTGGAAAATAAACTTACTTGTCTTTCAGCAGATGGGGAGATGCTTGTAAATACTAGGTTTGATGAAAAGTAGGCAGGCACTGAAGAAACTTTCCCTTAAATACTGAACAAGCCTGTATCAAAGCTTTCTGTGTAAAAATAGTATAGGAAAAATATCAGGAAAGGGCCAAGTTAACCTTGGAATTAAATTAGACTCTGAAAATTATCTATTCTTAAATAGCTTTTTGAATTCTGTCAACTGTTTTATTCTCGGATGATTTTCCAGTTGATGGGCATCAGTAGCACAAAAGACAGTCAGAACTGATTGTAATTACCCCTTGTTAACATTCTCAATAAAAAGACAGTGTCTTTTAAGTTGTGCCTTAAGACTAGGTATCTCTTCTGTCCAAAGGTGGCCATCTCAGTAGATGCTGAAGAGTAATAATTTGCTGATTAAGTGTGTGCTATCTGATGTGATGAGCAGAGTGCCTCAGGATGCAGCTCCACAAAATTGTAAATCTAGCTTTTGAGTGGAGAGCAACAAATAATAAAGAATTGCTCAAATGCAAAGTACAGGAACAGTATAAGCTCACTCTGCTGTCTCAGCAGTTCCTGTTCAGTCATTTAGAGTCTGTCCTCCCACAACAGGCATAGATTTGGCATAAGCATTGTATTGCTTGCTGTGTGGGTGGCTAGAGAAATATGTAATTGTGTGCTTTCTCTTGATCCAGATCACATTTGTTCTGCCAGCAGGTTGGACAATACGTATATCAAATATTGTTGAATGTTGAACCATGGCTTCAAATGTCCAAGACTTTCTCCAAAATACTCAATTTAATGTTTAGTGGATTTTTTTTCATTTATATGAAATAGCAGGAGCTATTTTGGACTCAGTAACTGACTTATCTTGCTATATGTTTTCCCTGTAAAGAAAGCTGAGGTAGTTTCAATTAAAATTGTGAAAGAAAAATGGAATAATGGAATTTTGACAGTTAAAACTTTTAGACTTTTTAAACATTTTTGTTTTTCACACCTTTCTATTTTCAGGGGAAATTTATCTTTTCCCCTCCCTAAAAAAGAGGCAGGGTAAAGGGGAAAACGAGTTTTGCAGAATTCTGAGGTTTTCTTCTGAAGGAAAAGGTGAAGGAATCTCAGGAAATGAATTAAAATGGAAAGACTCTTCTTTCCCCTGCCTTGCATAAAATGGGGCAAAACCTTGAAGAAAACGCCCTACTTAACATGCTTTTTATCCAACGCTGTTTTCAGCAGAAATAAGTACCCTTTGAGACAGTTTCTGTAAAACAATTTTATTTATAAACTTTAATTCTTGTATCTTCTGGTATGTTTCAAGCAGGCATAACTCTTTTGGTAATGCATGTTTGTTTAGTACCAGGAAATCCTAAGCTCAAATCCACTCTCCTGGGTATGGTCTATTATGACCATCAGTGAATGAGCAAAATGGAATACGACAGCAAAGTTTAGGAGGTAATCCATCAGTACCAGTTCAGCCAGATATTGTATGAAATCCTACTGTAAGACTGCTTTGGCACTCTTTAGACATTTTTTGAGAAATCCAAGTCAATAGCCTTTATCTCAAGGAAAATGTTGTAGTGTATATAACTGTTCCTTGCATAAAGGCCACTTTTTTGCTTACGTAGCCAATAAGCTATTAGCTCTTTATTCTTCAGTCTATAAATGCCTTTGGGATACGGCTATGTGTGCTGTGCTGTTTGCTTTAGTTGTTTCGAGAACCGCCTTTGTTCCTGGGAGATGATAAAGGAAAAAAAGCCCAAAACAACACATCAAACTCAATTGGATTGACACTTCTGGATTTTGTTTTTAACATTTCCTGGGATGGTAAAGGTTGAAACTTGCCACTGATGCTGGAGTTTTCATTTTTCACTCTTGCTCTGATCTCCTTTCTCCAAAGTGATTCAATCTTTTCAAAAATATACTACAAAATTTCTTGATATTTGGACTAATATGATTAATATATGCTATAGCAAAACCCTGCTAGGATGCTACTATGTATCCTCCCTTATTAAATATAATAATTGCATGAAAAAGTTATTGCTCTCCCATTTGGATTTATAAAGTAGAAAGTATTCAGTGATATTCAAGAAACATGATGAAATGCGGTATGCAATATGAAGAATAAAGCTATTCAGATTTTACAGGGAAAACCAGCCTCCTTCCAGACTGTGCTGTTGTAACAGGGCAATTAATTTGATAAAACTGTGCATCATTTGTAAGGTGAGATACTTAGGGGTGAGGCAGTTGGGCCTATGGAAAGACTGCAGTTTCGAGGAGCCATGCACAAATGCTGTTTCAGCATATCACTAATTAGCATGCTACCCTAGGCTGTCCCAGATTAATCTCTTCTTCTGTGTGTACTGTATATAGCTAGTAATCATGATTGATTACTGAACAGAATTGCTGCAGAACCACTGACACCATATGATAAACTTGCTGGAACAAAATGGAGAATTTTGCTAAACATGTTCTGTTAGCAGTGTAATACTGAAAAGCATGGTCTGGAGTTAGGGCAGACTTTAGTGACTAATGGAGCTCGATTAGAAGCTGTAGAATTTTCTTTAATTGTTTTGCTTCCTTTTTAATGTTAAAGTGTGATCTCTCAAATTTAGTCATGAAAAAGCAGTGAGAACCACATGTGTACACCCTAATAGGAAATGCTCAAAATGTTAGGGCATTCACTGCAGATGATGCTACATGAATTTGTCTCAATTCATTGTAATTGCAGACTTAAACTTCAGTCATCTGAGTGTCATGCACTGTTTCCAGGGATACATTTCCCTTGTTGGGGCTGTTCCATTTTGAATAACTAATCAAACTTCCATTGAACAAGTACTCTAACATCAATTTCTTGCATCTTAGAGTGCTCTAATCACTGTCATACAAACTCAGGCTGCCTCTTGATGTGGTTAAATGAATTTTTAATTTTATAGAGTAGAACAGATCCAAGAAGGAGTTTGAGAGATCTCTCAAAGTAGCTAACAGCCTGTTCGGCAAAGACATTTACCTCATGTGGGAAACCCTGGCTGAAACTCCTGGTCTGAAGAGGATAGATATAAAGAGGATAGATATAAAAAGGATAGATATAAAAGACTTGCAGCCAGGCAACAATGGGCATGCCTTTTGGACACTGATCATTTTGAAGCTGGACTTACCAAGAAGCAGCTCCTCTGGGAAAGAGGCAGCATGACGTGATTAAAAATTGAGTTCAGTGTTTTAGAACCCACCGTGAAACCTCGTTACTCTAAACACCTTATGCTTTGCTCTCCTACCCCAAATCAAATAAAAATATTTTCACAGAATCTTCCTCTACACTCCTAATTAGTATTTCTGTTTTTTCTTTTTTCCTTTTTTTTTTCCACAGATCTCTACCAATTTTACAAAGTAATAATATCAATAAAAAACCCATGTACAACAAAAATGCAGGTATGACCTTATTTTATATATTAGTGTATATTAATAACCAATCGTATGCTAGATTTTGCTGTGAGCACTGAGATACTGAGTAAAAATATGCCAAGGAGTACAAGTATTTCTTGAACTTGCAGCTCCTACTTTATGCTCTCACAAAGGGCAAACAGAACTTGCCCCTAATTGCATGCATTTGTGTAATTGCAATAGATATTAGCTACCCTTTTGTTCCTTCTTTGGTGTACCTCTGTGGTAATAAGACCCAGGAGGGATGCAGAAATTAGCTTGTATAACATTATGGTATCTTAATGTATGAAACAGTTGAAACTTACCATTTTTAGCCTCTCTGTTACTCTCTGAAGTGGCAAACATCTAAATGATCTTCTCACATATGTCTGAGATGGTTCTACTGTGTTTTATGTATCAGTCAGGCTGGTTTCTTTAGTGCCTTGCTGAGGGGAGTGAATACACTGGGACATGCCAAAATAATGACTCAGTCATGGGTTATGAGGCTTTTTACGTCTGTGGGCTGATTCCAGCATCACCCACGCTCCACCCTTTGCCTTTGTGAGAGAACACGTTTTCTTCTCTGATGAAACAAAACCTGTTACTTTGGCTTGTCCATCTTGAAGGATAATCAGAAATGTACTGGAATATGTTCAAGTAGTTGGCCTCCAATGCTAAAGCTTTGACTTCAGATAGAATCTACTCACTATATATAGTATTTGGTGAGAGTGTAAAAATCGCTATGATCAAAAGTAAGGACTTATCAGTAAGGAATGCCAAAACAAGACAAAAGCAAATTCAAGATACTGTTTGAATTGCTTTTACGGAGATTCCAGTATGAACAGGATTCTCCATATTTGACTCTGATTTCTGCTTTGGCCAAAGAACATTGCTTCAGTGGAGGCTGTAAAAGACAGAATACTTACCATTCACCCATTGGCACTGTGGACTATTCAATGGAGATACTTGTGGAGCTTTAGCTGAAACAGTCCAAGAAAGAAACAGATATCTAAGTTTGGGCCCGGTTGAATTGGTGAGATGCAGATGGTAGGTCTACACCTCTTCTGTCATGAGATTAGGTGGTGCAATGGGGCATCAGTATGTTAGGAAAAAAAGTTCTGTGGAGCCTCAGATGACCATGATATAACTTGTTTTAGGTGGGAGTTGAAGAGCGGGAGTAGGTAGTACGAAAGGACAGAAGAAAGGAGTGTGCAGGCTTAAATGCTGAAAAAAGTGTCAAGCAGTCATGGAGATTCGAAGGAAAGGCAAAAACTTGCACAGTACATCGTAAGCCAGTTCACAGGAAATCTCCAATCTGCCTAGTGCTAAGAAAGCTAGGACAAAATCCATGTGGCAAACATGTTTAACTGTAATACATAAGACAATATGGCATTGTGATGTGGGCTGTCATGAGAGAACTTACCCACATATAGCAGAGTAGAAGTGATGCTTAGCAAGCTGCATAAATTTTGTTTTCTTCATTGTATAAGATGTCTTCTTGGTTTTTATTTTATTTTCATTTTTTAAGCTTATTCAGTTGTCATTCACCACTTCTGCAACTGTTTGTTGCCTGGATATCTCCTAGTAATGCAGGAAACACACTATGCATGTGGAGGAATACAGCTGACATTGAACTTTGAATAACGAAAATGGTTCTGCTTCAATACTCTACACCATATAGTGCAGCAGACTTGCTACTTCAGCTCCTCAGGAGAAAACTGTGTTACTCCTCTGAGACATCAGGCCTATCATATGTCTGTAATTGCATCTTGTCTTCTGTATTTCTTATTTAATCAAATATAGAAATATGTGCTAATTTTGTGGTAAATTAACACCACTTTGGAGTGTGCAAACTAATCTTACCCTATTTTTTTGTTTTTAATAATGTTGCAAGCTTCTTAGGCTCTATAAAGGTGGACCTTTCTCTTGAAAACTAGATGACATTTTAAACAATATCTATACTTTCAGGGAGCAGGATTAAAATCTTTTATTTTCTTAAGTGTAAAAATCACACAAAAGGAGGGGAAAATAAAGACTGCAAAAGGCAACACATAATGATAACACATATCTATGGACACTTAAGTGAGAGAATGATGGATAGGGGAGGCCAAGGTCCTAATTTGTGAATGACATGATGCCTTGAATGAGTTATACGCATACCGGAGAGCAGCCTCAGCTATGAAGTTAGTAACTAAATTGTGAAAGGGAGTTGGAATTAGGAAATACATCAGGTGCTTGTAAAAGGTCTGGCAGCGCTCCAACAATTTGCTGACTTCTAAGGAAGATGCATGTAGTCTTAGTGGCAGGAAGATTTCATCCTAGTATCAGTAATCCTTCATTTATCAGTCAAAATGTTGTCTGGTCCTGATGTATTGCTTAATTAGAACAGATCTGGGAAAAGTTTCACTTTGAAACTGAAAAAAAAAATGCTTTCTGCACACCATGGTCCTTATAAAAAAAACCCCAAACCAACCATAGACTGTGTGATAATCAGAATGGATGTTGGAAAAGTAGTTCAGGCAAGGGGCTACCCAAGGAAAAAACATAGTTCAACAATGTAAGAAGTGTTAAATGCTCCATCCCTGGCAGTGTTTAAGGCCAGGCTGGACATTGGGTGACATAGTCTACTGTGAAGCATCCCTGCCCATGGCAGGGGGGTTGGAACTAGGTGATCTTAAGATCCTTTCCAACCCAAACCATTCTACGATTCTATGATTCTAATGTGATGAGCAAATGACAATAATAGCCGGGAAAGTGTTTGGCAGCAGTAGAAAGCAATGTGGAGGTAGCTATAATTCTGATAGTTTTGCTACCTCTTGCTCATTTAAGAACATTCAATGGCCATATAAGCAGTAGTATATGCTCTAAACTATTTTTAACTAATGTTTTTATTTTTTAAAGCCTCTCAGGTTGTGGGGAATGCATGCGCCCAATAATTATGTATAGCAGATGTAAAATGAGTGCTTATTTTATCCAAAGTGAACAAAGCTGATATTTTGCTGAGTATCTCTAGTTAACAGATAATGTCAATAGAATAGGATGTTATCACAGGATAATGGTCTCCTGCTGCTTGATAAGCGCTGAGTCAAAACCACAATGTTTATTTTCAAGGCAGGGGACATTGATCCTGTGACGACTTGCTATTTCAGTGACATTCTTGCTATTACATTAGATTGATGCACTTATGACCATTTTGTTTAATATATATTAGCTCAGTAAAGTGTCAGCTGCTTATTGTGTGGCTATTCAATATACTAGCTACAGTGTGATTGATTGGATTCAAGAAAAGAACTTGTGTTATAAGCATATAAAGTATAGATTTTTATTTTAAAAAGGGAACTCTGCTCCTAGGAATGAAGTGCTTAAGTTTTTATTTTATTTTTTCTTAATCTCTGTAACAAAGCAAGAAGATTGTTTACTTTGCAGGGTTGCCTTTTGAGATAATTCTGAGCAATAGGAATTTCTTCCTGAAAAAAACCCTAAGCTCCAAACCTAAGAATGAATATGGCTTTGCAAAACCTGATTCTCTGAATATTTGAGCCTTTCAGCTGGGAGCTTTCCTCAGGTGAAAACTGGTAATTTGTTCTTTGGAGAAAAAACAAAGAACAAAGATGCTTTCAGTACTGTAACTATAATTTTACCACTCTGGAGTAGACTATGTAACACATTAAAAACAGAGAGCAGATTAATTCCCAAGAGTAAAACAACCTTTTACTGTAAAACACTTTCACTGCAAGCCATTGAATAAAGTTCTAGGTTGTGTCCTCTCTCCTTTTTACGTTCCTAAATATTTTAGTGTCATTACCAAAGCTGAACTTTCAATTTTTTGTACTTTGTTTCACCTTGTAAAAGAAGGCAAAAGGAGATTTTTTTCACTACACTGAATTTTAGGCCTTGGAAGAGGGTTCGTACAAACTAGTTTATTTGGTATGGCTGACAGGCAAAGTCTAGTGAACAAACATCATTTAGCCTTCGGGAAAGAAAAATCTTATTTGAGTAACAGCTAAGGAAAACCTTACTTAATTTTTCAAAATTGTCATTGCTTTCATGTGAGTAACAGTGAAAGCAAGAGAGGGAAAAAGACCACAAAAGAATCTGATCTGTATTCTCACTGGGGAAAAATGCTTTTCTGCAGATGTAATATCAACTATGTCCAGCAGCAGTCCTATTGATTTTAATGGGTCAAAGTGGCTAATAATACTCTCTTACACTGAAAGTGGACGGTAGGAATGTGAGCTGGATGATCTAGTGGCAAAGCAGAGGACTTAATTATTTCTATTTTCATGTCAGTGCAGTAATTCTACAATGCACAGTTATGAAAATGTGGGAGGAAGAGTGCATGCATTTGTACATGTGTGGGAGAAAATGAAAGAAAAGTGATTAAGTGGAACCACCCCACACACAGTCAGGAAACACAACGTTGTGTTACATTTTATTAAATTACTTCCTTTAGAAAACCATTGTGAAAATTTTAGGATAGCTTACTTTGGAAGGGCACTGTAATAAGCAAATTTCAAACTAGAGATGTAGTTTGGATATATGCCAGCTATGATGTTTAATGGCAATCAAAAAACTTCTGATTCAAAACATGTAAGAATGTGCATGGTGATTTTTCTTTCAATCCAGGTCAGATACTGGAAAAAGACTATCATTCCAGCATTTCTGTTCGCTTTTCTCCTTGAAATCTATAAAATGATGCAGAAAGCATTTTAAAATCTGCATAAAGACTGAGTTTGGTGTAAGAGAAGGATGAAGGCTGGCTTAGGTAATGTTCATACATAAATCATAAGCTGAATTTTCTACTGATAAAAGTTATTTTTGATTTATAACAACTGAGAATCTGTCTGTATAGTTTTTAGATTATCTCTTTTTTCAGTTTTCGGGTATCTTACATAGCTGTAGAAAGTCCACCATTTCCTTTCAATGAGACATCTTCTTTTTATGGACTGGACAATGATTATCAAGGGCTATTTTACAACACATCAGAAGGATTAGAATTCTGGTTGCCTTTGGTTTGAGGTGATGGAGATAATAACATGAGAACACTTTAATGTAAAAAAAATAGTTTTAAAGAACAGTAGACTTTTGAAAATCTTAAAAAAGGAGATGGCCTGCAGTCAAATACTTTTAGGCAGTCAGAGGATTTTTTGAACTCTCTATTATTGTCATTTATGTATTAAAAGTCATGTTAAAAACATCTCTGGTGACAGGTGCGTGTATTAAGGCCTGATGAAACTGCAACTATGGGACAACAATACTGAAACCTGGATTTTTAACTGGTAAGAGATGTTTCATAGTGAAATAAGAAATTATTCTTAGGCTGCTGATGATACCAATGTACAAATACTTCTATACATGAAATCCCTATATAAAGGATTAGGGATATAAAAAAAAGTCTTGGTTTTGCTCATTAAATCACTTATATTCCTTCAGAATATTAGGTCTCATCAGTCTTTCTGGGTGACTGGAAACACATCTTGTCCAGCTCACATTGTCCAAGTATACTTTCTCCTAGGAGTAAAGGTAGGGCTTAGTGAAACGGAAGTCTTTCACCGCCTGGATCATGTTTTGAAGTTGTTACGGGAGTTCTGGAGTGACCCAAAGAGACAGAAGGCCTTTTCTAGACTTTCTGTAGGAAATAATTTCTGTATTTGTCGTGAAGGAAACAGGCCTTGTTTATGCTTTGTGTAGAAAAAAGAAATCAAATGACAGACAAAAATTGGTAAGTGCCCAGCATTGATTGCTGCTGTGATAGACTGATGGTCACAAGGCCCAGAAACTGTCCCAGCTGTGAAATGGGGAACAAAGTTTACATACAGGTAAAAAACAGTGTCACCTAATGGTGACGTTTAGGAACTGGACCTGTTTTCACCCATTTCGTTTCCTTGGAATAAAAGTGCCAGTTGAAAGCAAAGCTAGGACATTAGTGCCTTGTCCCATCCTGATGACAGCTGAGTTGCACTGCTCCTGGAGCAAGTTTTGAATGGTGTTGAAATGTGCAGAAGCTCCAAGGTGTGCAATAAGATCCACAAACTGTATGAAAATGGAAGGGAGAAACCAGAGCAAAATTATTTGGGCCTTACTTTCACTGTGGACAACCAAAAAGAGTGGGGTAAAGAAAAATTTAGAAACTGCAAGTATATGTGTGTGAGCTTGTTGATCCTGAGCAGAACTGTGAAGTCTTAGACAATGAAGTCCTGCGTAAAGAACCATCTGTCTAAGAAACAGTCTGCTTATCAGAGAGACGAATTAATTTACTATTGATAAAAATCACATATCAATCTAACAAGATACCTGTCAAAACTATCTCTCTGTTCACTTCCTTATCTACAATATGTGCCGTAACCCTATAGCTAAAAAGAAAGACATGAGAGAACATTTGGAAATTAGCCTGATTTGCACCCACATGCTTTCGTTTGCGTCCGCTGCTATCAAGTGATTGACAGCATAACATAAATCAAGATATTTTTTTAACTTATTAATATAATATGAACTGCAAAAAGATTAAAGTCTCATTTACATAACCTGAGATGAAAGGAGGTGAAATATTATAATTATCTTTTCAAGCTAAATTTGCACTGCCATTTAAAATTAACCTATGCAAATGACAGGTTAAACCCCAGGAAAGCTCCAGCTCTGTTTGAAAAAAATACAATCAATTTCCAATCATGAGTGTGTTTTTATGCTAGCCATTTAGTTAGTAACTTGGATCCGTAAATATACCAATATAATGATTTTTCTCTCCTTGTTCTGTTCTAGGCTTTTATCCCCCAAAAGATACTCAGGTTGTGAAGTCTGCATCCTTATTTGCATTGAGTAGCACTCTAAATACTACAAGGATTATCTATACAGTAATGCGATGTGTTACTTAGCCTAAGTGAGGATAGTTAAGCACAGTTATGTTCACAAGTAAGCTGCTAATCTATATTATTTTTACATTTCATAGGTGTATGGAATGACTTTGGTAAGATTTGCATGAGAAAAATTACAGTTTTTTAAAGGATCCCATTCCTCTTGGGAACCAGAGAAGAAATAAGGGTTCTATATATTATTTTTTTCTTTTTTCAGCAGAACTGTGGGTTCAAGAGCATATCAACTAAGGATCTTCATCATACCTTGGTTTATACATAGTCTAAAAGTATTTTCAAAAAAGAGAGCTTACATTCTCATGCAGCTCCTTCTTGCCGTGGAAGGAATTTGAATACAGACTCAGACACAGACAACTGCCCTCAGTAAACTGACATGTTTGATTTTGTGGATCCAAGAAAACTGAATAGGTTACATGAGCTATGAACTTCGCCTTAGTCATGTGCCCTCAAGGCAGATATTTCACTCTTGGCAGTTGGTGGCCTCCTTAATCATGGCCAGCCCCAATTTTTTGTTAAGGGTGAATAAAGAGATGGAAATTTTAGTGTGTGCATGTTGATGCCTTGCTTGGTGCAGTAGGGTTTCATGGGAAAGAGGATTGGACTGATCTGGACGCTCATTTATATGTATAAGGGAGCACTATGCCTAAGATTTCTGGGACAGCAAATGATTTTCACTGCTTCTGCAGAGAAAATAACCTACAGGGTTCTTATTTTTCTTACTGGTAGTATCCACATAAATGAAGTCAGAGCTGGAGACATTATTGTGAAGTGAACCTCCCCTTCCCCCTAAATTTCCCACTTGATAACTGTTAATTTTTTGAAATTCGAGGTGGGTGGAATTTGAAAGTTGTGAAAACAGCCAGTTTTGTTTTGGCAACCATTCTAAAACAAGTAGTTCCACAGGCGAAGGGGCAATGGAGGACAGGTTTATGACGGGATTATGTCTTATATCTCATGTCTCCTATGACATCTTCCTATCCCACTGCAACAACCTCAGACTTAGTGTTGAGTTATTTCTAGATCTCTTCTGTGCTCCTGAGGACCATCCTTATACTGCTGTCAGTCCCCCTGAATCTCAACCTGCTTTCTGGTTTACTCACTGGGTGAGAGACAGCAGTCTGTGGCTGGTCTAGAGCAAGATATGTGTAAATTGACCAGATAGATAGTAAATGGATTGACTGGCTCAGCAATGGCTGTCAAATACCAAGTTCTCTGTCTTCAGTGGGGTCCTAAAATGCTCTCTGCCATCTCGTGAGGCACCAATTTTAACAAAACTCACGTAGTAGATTTGAACTCTGACTGTCAAATTTGATAGATATTAATCAATGAGAGAGAGGAACGTCTGACACCCTGTGCAGTTGTGTCAGATGTTTCCTTGCCAAATCAGACTATAAAATTGAGAGGAGGGGAAGGGAAAGAGAAAGGGAGCGAATTATCCAAATAGCAATGAATGGAATATTTCTTGTTAAAATGAAAGACTGAAACATTTCATTTAGTTTGACACAAAAGTTCCATTCACCATGAAATAAAATATTTTGTTCTGAGGCACTTGTGTGAAAGTAAAGAAAATAAAAGACTTGAGTCAGAAGCTGACAGAGGAAAAACCTTACTCTTGCAAACAAGTACTAAGAGCTATCTGTGCATAGCAGTAGAGATCTGAATTTTACTACTATATTTGGAAGGGAGATTAGCTCCCATTTTTCACCTTGTTTTGGCACTCCTCAACCGTCCACACCTTTAAAGTATCTGAAATTCCTCTTCTTTTAGTTCCAATTTTATAAGGTGCTTTCATGGTCACAATGAGTGCATATGGGTATGCACATGTCAGAGAGGGAGACATTTGTTTATAACAAAACTAAAGCAGTGTCTGCAGGTATGGAGAGGAAATGAGAATATTTCTACCGACTAGACAGGGTAACTAACATCCAGGCTCTCCAGGAATACATACACATGTAACTGTAGGGAGGGAAGTTTACTTGGCTTAGTGTGGAAGTTAAGATATTGTTGGCCATCTCAGAATTTGCACCAGGCGCTGAGCATTTATGGACAAACATTATCATTTAGGACTACAAACAACATAGTTCTTACTCTGACTATTTTTGACACTTGGTTATCAAAAGTTTCTTTGCACTTCTGAACTCAAAATTTAAACAACCACCTTAGGTGTTATTGTACTGAGGGGTCATACTGATTTCTTGGTGCTTTTATATAAAGCATCTCAGGCCAGAGGTTACTGAGTAGCTGGTGGCTAAGTCTGAAGAGGTGGGAGGAATACCCTTTGAATTTCTGCCTTAGTAGCCCTGGAATACTGAAATGCTCCACCCTAACTTCAGGTCTTGGGAGGGTCAGGTGAAACTAGGTTTCCTGAAGAAGCTAAAAGAGAAAGATGAAAAGATTTAGTGGCTTGTATAGTTCATTTGCCCCTGGGAGGGGGCAAAGAAAGGGCAACTGCAGGTGTTAGCCTTAAATTCCCAGCTGGCCACCATAGAGAATAAGGGGGTAATTGCTTCTCCATACCGCTACCACACAAGAAAGGAGGTCTCCTTAGAAGTTTTTACTAAGAAGAGTCTTTGGCACATCCTGCTGAAAGTGGAGTTTTTGTGTAATGCTGTCAATAAGATTTTTACTGTCATTTATTTAAGAACTTATGTGATATGTGGCCACTTTTACTGTTTTCCTTTAGAAGGACAAATGATTCCACCTCAAAAATGTGTATCTGAATATTTCTTTTCCTAGGAAATGCTCTGAACCCAATCTGTTTTCTCTGTCTTATATTCAGGCAGTGACTTAATCTGAATATAAGTGAACTGTGATGTTGTCAGAGTTCTGTATTTTCTTATGACTGAACTCTGATTGGTTTGATGAAATGAGCTGATGATGATTTTTTGTCATGTCTTTTATCTATTTTTTAACTTGTTTAATAATTGTTATGTTGAAGAACTTTTGGTGATATTACATTTTATAAGATGTCAAATACAAAATTCATTCTACCCCAGATAACCTGGAACTCAAAAGTCTAGTGATTAGTGGTCCCAGAATGCACCTTGCATGTAAGACATATTTATGCCCACTGAGTATTTCAACCGCTTGTTGCTTCCAAATAATAAGTGTCTTGCATTTAGATGGACTGGGTAGAGCAAGTGAAACAAATATGGACGTACTCAAATTTAGTGTGTGTATGTCAACCTGATTATATAGCATATTTCTCAGTTTTTGAAAATTGAACTACTCTTCAGAAAATTATATCAATCAATAATGAAGTACTTTAGTATCTATTAGAGGCATATGAAAATGAGAAGTTACTGAGCCGGATTGTGCATTCATGCTGTGTCTTCATCTTTCTTTTTACGTCTTTTCTAATGAGTAAAATAATATGCAACAATATGCATAGTGCAGCTGATGCCTAAGTTGCAGACTTCGTGCAAGCTTTGAGGTATCAACATCATTTAAATACGAGTTTGAGCTTTGGGAGGGAAGCCAGTTATACAGGAATAGACACCTACTCCAAAGAAATTAGAAAGACTGGAGAAAACTGGAATTCTTAGTATGTGTCCTCATCATCTCTCACTAGACCTCTGGTAAATGCTTTCCTTAGAGAGTAATGTCAGCAGACTCCTTCAGTCCTTTATAGTGTGCTTGTAAATGATTAAACCTTGTGCAAATAATTAGCGTAAGGAAAAAATGATACTTACCAGCAGGTGTTGTAGTAAATGCAACAATAACAAGTGCAAAAAATTTTCCCCAAAGTGGGAGAGTTTGCTTGTCAGCCTTGTGTGATCTCTCTGTGTTGCCCAATCTAATTTATTTTGGAATCAGTTGTAAAGGATAATAGTGAAACCACTGAAGAACTGACCCACTGGCATGGTGATTTAACCACAATTTTATTTTATAATAGGTTGAAACACAATTTTTAATTTTATAAAAAAAGATTGGAGCATTCCTTATTAGTATGCAAGAACCAAAATTGCTTACAAATAGCATAGAATTTTCCTTCCACAGTGACTTTTTTTCTTAGGGTTAATTTTTAAAGGTCTGTGTTTTATTCTGTCTGTAGTCTGAAAAATTTAAATTCTGAATGTATCTACAACAATGATCATAGATCAGCAGCAGCAAAGGAAGAATACATTCTCTGGGTTATCACTTCAGCACTGCACATACAATATGTCAGAGTGTAAAACTTTCAGATTAATTACTAGTCCTGGCAATGCTGTATGTGTTTTGTTGCCCTTCAAGCTTGCAATTAATATTCAGACACTTGTGAAGGGAGGATAATTTGGTGATTTTCAGTTTATTCTTCTAGGGAATAAACAGGAGAAGAGAATACATATTTCCCTTTTATTGCTGCTCAGAATCAGTTGATTAAGTAAGTTGTGACTGCAACTGTACACAATCAATGTCGGTTACAGTACAACTTTATTAAAGTTTTTTTGAATTTACATAACTTTCAGCACCATTACATGTATAATTCATCATGACGATGCAGTATCGTTGTAGGGTATTTATAAGCTTTGTGCAGTGGGGCAGAATTTCAGACTTGGTCCTTCATTAAATTTTTATTCAATAACTTAGCCAAACTAGGTGAGCACTGATAGCAAGAACACCAAGAGCTTTACCAGACCTTTAGATGAAAATGCTCTCTCTGTTCAGTGTTTCTGCAACCCTGTGGGACAGTTTAATGTGCTTACAAAAATGTGTTTATCTTCAGTATGTTCACTAACTTTTTCTTCCGAATATATTTACTAGCCTATGGTATGATGTTACAGCCACGTGTGTGCAGATTTGAAGTATTTCATTAACAAACAATTTTAAAATCATGGGGATTTTGCTTGGAAAGAGGAGTGATGAGGAAAACCTGAGTTTTCTCTTCATTTCCCATTTTTTCAGTTTGTATCGCTTTGCAAGCCACAGCTCAAGTAAGGTCTGATTAAGGGAAATAATTTCTGCTACTCATCAAACGATGACAAATAAAGCAAAAAGGTGGTTGTGAAAATAACTTAAATTCCTGGGAATAAATTCTGGTGGATTAGAGCAATACCTGAAAATTCTGTCAGTGATTTTCCTAAGATGAAGAAAAAAAAAAAGAAGGAAGGAAAAAAAAAAAAAGTTAAAATCCTGATCCTATAGTAAAATCCTTGATGTAGGTTCCTGTACTGTTGTAGAACCACAATGAGGGATTCATTTCAGGACTTGGAATGCCTGTTTCATTTAATGAATTAGTGTTGACTATTTTTGTTTTCCTCCCATTGGTTATCTGGCTTACCATCCATGAGGGAGGTGTTTCACCTTAGCTGGTGGACCCTTGTCTGACAAAAAACAGTTTGCAAATCTCATCTGTATTTTGCTGCACAGCTGCTGCTTGTCCCAGTTAGCAGGCTCTGAGAGAGAAGCCATAAGCTCCTGCAACACTTCCAACAGAAGTGTCAGGTTTTCAGTTTGGCATCAATTCCAGTGAAACTGGACACTCAGCTCTGCAAGTGATACCAAAGGAGGCCTTGGTAAGGCTGAGAATTCAGCCCTTCCTTTCTTTAGCTGGATGTGTAAAAACCATTCTTGTTTGAAAATTTGTACCTAATTTCATAAATGTTTTGACTCCTAAAGCTATACTTTCTGGATTGTTTTATAACCAGCGTTGCTTTAGGGGATTGTTTTTTGTTTTCTATCTAGAAAAGATGATCTATTTCCAATGATGACTCAATATCAAGGATAAAGGGTTCCTTATTGACATAAATGTCATTTGAAACTGCTGAGATTAAGAAATAAATAACTGATTTTACACCTATTGAAATAAAAAAGTCAGTTTCTATTGATTTTGATGTGTAGTAGACAAAGCCTCAAGTGAATGAAAGATCTATTCTGTTCTGTTTCAGTCATACCTGGTACTGGACACCGAAAGTACTCATTCCGGATTCAGTAAACTTCTTAATCTCCCAGAAATATGGATATTCTGTAGCCTGTGATAGTGTTTTCATTTACTCATGTGCATAATTTCTCACATAAAATACTCCAAGTTTATGTAGAATGTTAAGTACAAGTACTGCTATTCTGAGAGTGAAAGGAAATGGGGGATGAGGGGGAAAGCAAGCTTAAACCTCTCCCCTCTCCACCCCCAAACCTCTCTTTTCTATGCCAGAAATAGAAACTGTGATGAGAAGTGACATTGTGGCTTTAAGACTTTCTTTGGGATGCAGACAAAAAAGAACAAAGTTAACCTTGTTATATTTTTCCTTCCATACCCTGAAGAAGGCCACATGGCTGAGATTTCACTTTCTCATTTCTATTTCCAGGGTATATTTTCTCATCCTCTTCATAAAATAATGGATTTTATAGCTATGTGTTGATCCAGCAGCTGGTTTGTTTTTTTAAATGAAAACATTATCTGTTTATTATTCAGATACAATTTAAAGCAGTTTTGCTCAGCATATTTGAATTCAAAATCCTATTAAAGGTGCAGTGTTCCTCTGCTACTTTGTCCCTTATTGCACTGACATTCAGTCTCTCTATCTTAAATAGAAATGCAATAATGTATATCTGTTTGGGGTGATGTAATTTCCAGCACTGAATTACCAGTCATTGGACAGACATTGTTCACCTTCCTGTCATGGAAATTTTGTATTCGTAAACATTTCCTTCCTCGTTTACAAAATGCATATTGGTTTGGCTATCTTGCAAGTGCTTTACAGCAATACTTTCTTTTTACATCTAGAAAACTTCTCCCTTTGCCTCCTACATTTGGTAGAAGTAATGAGAATTGCTGAGTTAAGATAAACACCCTCATTTTGTGGTAGAGAGGGGAGGGGGATGAGAAGAAAATGTTAATTTGTTTTAAAGTTAAAAGTACTGACCCATGCACTGAAGGTAAGCATATCTAATTTTAAATCTTCCGTATCTATTGTAATGTCTAATTGCATAGTTAAATGAGCTGTAAAAGCAGAAATGCCGCTGTAACCTCTAAACAATTTTACACAGTTCTAGAACATTTGAGATAACAGAAGAAAGCTTAAAGAAGCTTTTCTCCTCCAGTAATACTAGTACTTCAGAGGACAGAGTTTATTGAACAAGAGAGGTTTTCTGCTTAGACAGCACTTTCCTGTTACTCTGGACACACTTTAGATTTAAGAAGGCAATTGAATGCATCATGTGGGCTATGAACACTCTAAAAAGGTCCGAAAACATTAGTGGATGTGTCGCTCAGTGCTCAGTTCTCATCTCAGATTGATGTAATGCTGGAATAACTTGATTGGCTTCAGTAACTTTATTCTAAATTAACGTAATTGCTATCATAATTATTTAGCCTACAGAAGCATCTGGAACCCCTATCTAGGTCAGGGCACAATTTCGCTAGGCTGTCTGCATTATACACACATACACAGATTAATGTGTGAGAGAACTTTATATATAGACTGTTTTTATCTGAATACTTTGCTGGGGGCAAAATAAAACAAGAGAGGTAAATCCACTAGTCTGAGTGCTAGCCTCTGTCACTGCCTTCACGGAAAGTACCACAGACTTTCTGTGCCTCCATTCTCTTTCTAGAAAATGCTGATGGTAGTGCTTCTCTTGTTTTATGAGAATAAATGCATTTAAGATTGCGAAGTGCTCAGGCACCATGGTAATGGGGATGCGTAAGCGTCATGGATAGACAAGGTAATATGCATCCAATTGTTCATGCTTTGTAGCCCTTAATGACAGATACTTCTGGGGAGTTGCTTGTATCCTGAAGATGAGTTATACAAGAATATCAGATTTTTGACTACTGAAGGGTAAAAAGGAAAGTACAAAGTAGCTGTAAAATAATACCTTTTCTACAGACTGTAAACCAGTGCAAGCTTAATAGCAGCAATGGTCATTTCTAAGGTTAAGTGAAACCACAATAATATCTTTAAAAAGTGGGAATCACATACATATTGCACAGCACCTTTTGTTTCCTGTAAATATAAGGTGTGACTTTTTGTTTCTACTCAGAAGTCTGAGTCTCATGATGCTGTAGGAAATAAAATAATTTCTCTAAAAGCACATTATGTATTGTTGCTTAAGTATGCCCTATCTGCATTGCCATTAAAGTAGTTTGTAGTGCTTAACAAATGGAAAGTACAAGGACAGGAGCTGTGTGGCAGTTGCGCCAAATTAATTTGGGATTCTGAAGTATCTTAATGTTCTTAGGGTGACTGGCTTCAGTGGATCTAGGATATAATTTCAAGACATTTGAAGATGACCTGGTTAAACCTTCTTTTTATTTCCTAAACTATCAAGAATGGCAGACATTATCAGAAACAACTTCCCAGATTTTATGCTCTCAGGACCAGACAATTTTTACTAGAAAGGAAAATGAGTTATGCAGAGAGAAGAATTTATTTACCACTTCTTCACCAAAATTAGAAGTGTTTCAATCAGTTTTTCTGATAACACATCTTAGTATTCTGCAAGCTAGTGGCACTTACATGACCATCACTAGAGTGACCACATACGTTGCGGTCATTCTTCTGATGTACAGGTGAGTATGAAAGTCTTTTTATCTGCTTTTTAGTGATACAGAATCCAGCCCTAGAACAAGTCCATTAACAACCTTCTGTAGCAGTACTGGCCCACAAGGAATCTAGGCCCAAATGAATTTATTCCCTGACTAGACATAAACCTTTTGGTAAAAGAGAATGGAATTCATGTTCTTCCAAATTTTCTATTGGGACCTCCTCACTGAGTAGTTTTTTTGGCTGCATGCTCTTCAGGCAGCCTTAGTTATACTCAGCCCGGCGGAATTACAGGAATATGCTCATGCAGCAAAAGGTCTGACCAAAGTCTTCTGTATCTATGTCTAGATAAGCTTTGAAAAGAACAGTCTTAATATTACTATGAACTCACACTTTTTCTTTTTTTTCTTAAATTTCTGGCCTGCCCTGACATCAATGGCAAAACCTGAGAGCGTTCTGGTGAGGCCAGGACACCAAAGTCTTGTAGATGCTTGGTTTTGGCTTCCTTTTAAGTTCTTATAAAGAACTATCTTCCTTGCATCTTTATCAATGACTGGTCACTCTGCATTTTAAATGCTTCAATATTTTTTCAGTGTCATCTTAGAAAGTGTAGTCTAATAGACAGAGCTCTTAGGATTCTCCAGCCAGGACAGACTTGCATGGCTTGTGCATTCTTGCTCCAGTAGTGGTTGCTTTTTGCTTAAGTTTTCTGTCATGCCCTAGATGTCTGCAACTGAAAGTTTGTAGAAAAATATGTGACTAATACTGTGCCCCAGTATTATTAATCAAAAGTAATACCTTCTTGAAATACTAGTATCTTTGAGGATGCTCCCTTCTGAGTAAACAAAATGCTTTGGCTGCGAATTTCCAAATATCATGACTTTCATGGGAAAGATTGTGAGTAATCCATCTTTAGGCAAGCCATATGGTAAAAGATTAATGAATTATTTGCTTTGAGAACAGTGGAAAGAAATGTAGGACTCTGCATTTAAATTTGTCAGAAAATCAATGTTATAATTGGGTTCAAGTGTGAAAATGTCTTAACTGCAATTGTTCCTTGACAGTTGACCTCTCAAATGAGGGAGACTTAGCAGCTGATCTACAGAAGACCAAAGCATTGGCTTATTGTGTGATATAAAGTGAGCATAAGCTTTTTTGTATTGTGTCAAGATGCTTGCGTCTATTGGTTTTACTTACACCACTGTTAATAATGTACAGTTGTAGTAACCAGTGTTGGAAAGAATAAAATTAATGTTATTAATTCAGCTACAAGGTTTGTGGATCTTTGAGCAATTGAGCAACATAACTAGGGGTCACTACCTGGATTAATGATGCTTCATGTCTTGGATTGATCATATCTAAATGTTAATCAATTCCAACCAAATGCCTGATGTTGGTTCTTTCATTTTTTCAATTTGTTATTTGTCAGTAATATGAAATCAAACAAAGGTATTAAGCTCCCATGTCAATTAAACTGCTGTTGCTACCATAATTAGCAGCTGCTCCTTCTGATGACAAATTTAATTAGAAATATCTATACTAGTTTTTACACAAATATGACAATTTTTTTCTTGATCATTTAAAGTAACTGCATTTCTGCTGTATTTTTACTAACAGATAGCATCCCAATTCTTCAGTTACCATCTCATGTGACTGGCAAGGAAACTGGGATGAGTAACATAAAGGCTCTGGGGAGACCTTATTGCAGTCTTTCAATACCTAAAGAGGGCCTACAAGAAACTGGAGATGAACTTTTTACAAGGGCATATAGGAATAGGACGAGGCTTTAAACTGAAAGAGGGCAGATTTACATTAGGCATTAGGAAGAAATTCTTTACTGTGAGGGTAGTGGCACACCGAAACACATTGCCCTGAGAAGCTGTGGATGCCCCATCCCTGGAAGTGTTCAGTGCTAGGCTGGATGGAGCTTTGAACAATCTGGTCTAGTGGAAGGTGTCTCTTCCCATGGCAGGGGTGTTGAAACTAGGTGATCTTTAAGGTCCCTTCCAACCCAAACCATTCTATGATTCTGTAATTTACCTGGTGATATAGAAGACTTTTGAGAATGAACCAGATGAAGGCAGTGTCAACCAAAGATCTGATTGAGAGCAATTCAGGTCAACAGGAAGATAATCTTATATAGATTCGCACTGAAAATACTTTCTCTGCACTTATTAGAACAACTTCTTTTCTGATATTCAATGAGAATTGTTACAGACCAAGCACTCTTTATGTGTGTGACGCTTATATAGGACAAGGAAGAATGATTTGCCTTTCTCAATTTCTTTAAATTAAAATTTGGATTTTTTTGGTTTTTCCTTTTTTTTTTTTTTTTTTTTTTCTGTAATCTGATCTCTTTTCTTGGCCAAACCCCTTCTTGGCATTTAACCCCTTGATTCCTCGATTGTAGCTTTCCAATCCTTCTTGGAGACAGAAAATTGGTATCTGAAGTATGAGTGTTTACAGGGTAACTATATGAGCCATCTTTGTGGCACATGTTATATAAGTGACTTTCATACTCCTGATTATATTCCAGCTAGTGTCAATGACACACAGTGTGCTGTTAAAATGTAGATGTAAGGATAACACTAAAGGGTATAGTAGCGGGATTTAAACAAACATTTCCAGGAAAGCACTGCTTTCCCCTTTTCTCTAAGTGGCTACAACAGCATCTCTTTCTATTCTCTGCTTTTCAATGAATATCTGTTTATTTCTATACATAATGGTGTTGAGGAGGGATAAGCAACACTGTAGGAAAGATTTTATGTCTGATTTGTAGAATTCAAAGATGGAGAAGACGTGTTGTGTGATGTAGGCCTTCCTGTTCTGGATGATTTCTGTGCAAATGTAATTTTCTCTCATTGCTTTCAGAGCATCTGCACCAAAATAGTATGTGAACACATGAACAGGAGTATGATAGTTAATATTTTATCATAGAGAGCTCTGGGTGCCTATGATGAGCAGTGTGAGATGCTCATTAAAGAGGTCTGTGAGTGTTTTACCAGTAGGATTGTACTGATGACACCTGCTTCTTGCATAAGGTAATATATTTCTTCTGGTTGTTTGGATGAAACTATTTGCTGTTTATTGTTGAGGTTCACTTCTCCTGAGGACAGCTTCTTTTGTCTAAGAGAGACTGCTGAAAGCAAAGGCAGTCTATCACTACATTACCTTTCTGCATTTTTCTTTAGCTTCTCTGGTTCTAATAAGCTGCTAGAATGACATCTATTTGACAGTAGACATGCAGTATGTTGGTTTTACTTCCATTATGGAACCTCCCTCGAGTTTCAGTTACCCAATGTTGCTAGTGAAGGTAATGTGCTTGTGATCAAAACCAGATTTTGCCAGTAGTCTCAGTACCAAAAATGATGTTTGGCTTAGTAGTTATTAAAGCCCCCCCCCCACCTTCTTGTCCTCTAACTTCACTGTATGGTACTACAATTTCCACAAACCTAATTGCAAGAAAAATATATACAGAAGGTGTACAGAGGCGGTCTCTTGAAAGAGAGAACTGTATGAACTGGAGTATGAGCTGTGTTTCTGGAGTGCAGGAGGTTTAGGTTTTTGGGTGGGTTTTTTTTGTTTGTTTGCTTGTTTTTTTTTTTTTTTTTGGAGGGAGGAGGCTGTTTATGTACTTTTTCATTTTCATGGTTAGTTTATTCCCCACTGATTCTAATTGACTTCAGCTTCTTCTGCATATATAAAATATTTTACCCTGCCATTTGAATACCACTCTAGTGTCTTCTCTCCCCCAAAAAGCACTGTAAAAAGACTATCTCTGCATTTGGGGAGGTTGTGTTATTTCCTCTCCCTCCCCCGTAGTGTTTTAGGAGCTTTATTAAAATAATTTTAAAATAAAAAATTATAGAATTCTTCTGACTCTAGGAATAATATTAAGAGTGGATTTTGCACTTACTATTTTAACATTTCAACTTCTAAGACATACTTCTGATTATGATATTAGGGCATGTTACAGAGTTCAGTGATCAGAAGCGCCAAGAAGTAATTAAAAAAAAATCTCAAATGATGTCTAATTAAAAACTGTTTCAGGCAAAATGAATTAAACTTAGCCTTAAAGTTGCTTATTGCATCTATCTTCCTGATGTCTGAAGGAGCTGAGTTGCAAAGGTGAATAATATAATGGTAAAAGCCTTTGCAGTACCTAACTTCAGAAATGGAGTAATCAACAATCAGCTGGAATTACAGAGTAATCAGGAGTAATGAATTACATCATCAGATCTCTTGGCTTGGCAAGAAACATGAAAAACAAAGTTTAATTAGCTACCAAATCCAGAGCTATAGATGTTTTTGTGGCAGATGATGGTGTTGTATGACATTAATCAGGCCCTTAGGCGGAAACCAACACAAGGTGTTAAGAGGAGGGCTAGTGCAGCAGGATGTTTTTTGCTGTAGCATTTGTAATTACCTGGTCTCTGTTCAGCAGAAAGGCAGGAAGAACAGCAAGCAGAGATTTATAATAATCAATCCATTATGCAATCAAGAGCAAAAACTGAGCTTTGTATTGACAGGTGTGTTCAGTTCGGCAGCATTTCTTGGAAATGTAATGAAGATGCTCAACAGAGAATATTCTCCAAGAGCTGCTGTTTTTAAGCCTGATTGATCAGGATTTTAATGAAAAGAACCTTAACAAAGTGATCCATAGATGCCTTATGACCAGAGACTAGAAGTTGGAACTAACTCATACCTACCATAGTTATTCCATTTTCACATCAGTGAAAAAAGTCAAGAATACAGCACAGAGTACTAGGGGTAGACAGCAAATTCCAGCAAAGCAGTGTATTAGAAAGTTGTATTTCTGGAATTGGAATGGTTCAGTGCTGCCACATCCTGTGTTCAGGCATTTTATATCAAATCAGAACCATGGCTTTTACAGATCACTGGCTTGTTATTTTTGGTTCAAGATCTTTAAGCTTCTAAAGATATCAGTATTTCCATCAGATGAAAAAAATAGCTATGTGGTTAAAAATTCTGAATTTTCATAAAAAGAACTGGGAGACACAGACAAACCAGTTTTGGACTCTGAAACTGTCCTGATGTCTCACTGGCAACACTGATTCTCTTCTCTGCATTGCTAGTTTAGTCTGGATAGTCTGATCAAGCCTTTTTGTCATATGACATCCCAATATGTCTTCAAGTCTTTCTGTTTGAAAATCTGTTTACCAGTCTTCCTTTTGACCTACCCTAGTACCCTGTTCTTTCTGGCTGCTTCTGCACTCTTAAAGAAACTCTCAATCAATGTGTCTGCTGAATAGGCATTATGAAAAGCTACCAATCCAAATTCTCATCCATTTCTGCAGCAACATCTTGTGTCTGTAATACTACCGAAAGGTATGACTGGAAACCCAGTTCAGAGTCACAAAACCGAATTTAGTGACAATGACAAAAAGGAATCAAAGCTGGCTGGTTTGGCCAAATTAATGCCTTCAAAGTTAATTGTTTAAAAAAGCAGTGGTTTTGTTGTCTAGAATGTTTGGTAAGCAATAGTTCATAATAATACAAGTGTTTATATCTGCATAAACTATGTATGTGCATAGAAGAGTAGCTGATATTTACCATTTTCTGTTCTTCACAAAAGAACCCTTATTTTTAAAAAATATCAGTAATTCACTCTCCTGAGATATATGGAGAAATTTCACATTGCAGTTATTGAACATAGTTCAGCCCCTTTTCAAAACACCATTAATTTGATAATTATTATATAAAAACAATGAAAAATTATTAAAATCAGAATAGATTGAAAATAATAATAAAGTATATTATAGTCACTGAATGACTCACTACTAGGAAATTCTACTGCTATATCTGAGAATGGCCATCTATGACTTCATATCCTGCAGAATATGAACTGTACTATATTTATAAATAATATAAATTTTAAATTTATATTTTTTATCATTCTTTAGTGAACACTTTTAAGATGCAGCTGTTTAATTAATTGCTGTATCAAATGCCCTGTTACTTAAGCACTATGGCCAAGAGCAATATGCAGACTTCAGGAGCTTGGGGACAAAAAATGAGCCTAGCAGCAAAGCCCACTGCACTGAAGACATATAAATTAAAAAGATTAGAGCTGACTGCTTTGGGCAGTGTAGAGTAACGATTTTTAGGCCAACACAAGATTCCAGATGCTCCAGGAGAATCCCATGATGAGTAGTGTCAACTGATGTCAAACGCTACTGAAAGATCCAAGATAAAAAATGTAACAATGTCAGTTGGTGTTGAAAGCAGGTGGTTAGCCATGTTCCACAGGGCAATTGCTATGTTGCAAAAAATCCTAAAGTCAGAAGGAAATACTTTTTTTAGGAAGCCCCAAGCCATCACCAAAATATTATTTTCTCTCATTGCCTCTGAAACTGCAAAAAGTCATTTTTTCTAGTACTGAAAGAAAAAGAAATGTCATTGAAACAGTAATTTGTATATAAAACTTAGCTCTGTATAAATAGATATTACATTATATAACAGCAATTTATATGTAGCAAATTTTCATTATTTAAAAGATTGTCTTCCCGATATTAGCCATTATATGCACTAGTTAGTGCATCAGGTTTGGTGATTTTTCAAAGGGTAAATTACCACTAAGAAGGAGTTATGGAGCATGTGACTAAGGAGAACTGGTTATAAAATAAATGAAGACAGAGGCAGTTAAGAAGACTGAAGTTTTAATGAGAATTTTAACTCCTGCTGTGTCCATTACATGAGGTGACAGAAACACTTCTGGAGGAACGTGAGTAGATCAACATAAGCCTGTTGTTTATTTCGGTATGTTGATTAACAAAAAAGGAAATGCAGACTAGATGCCAGCCCTCATTAGTAGGCATTGCATAGTGGAAACCATGCAGATAAAGAGGGGGGAAGGCTGCATGGTGACCACACAGCAGCCTTCCAATATCTGAAGGGGGCCTACAAGGATGCTGGAGGAGGACTTTTCATCAGGGACTGTAGCAATAGGACAAGGGGTAATGGGTTCAAGCTTAAACTGGGGAAGTTCAGGTTAGATATAAGGAAAAAGTTCGTTACTGTGAGGGTGGTGAGGCACTGGAATGGTTGCCCAAAGAAGTAAATGCCCCATCCCTGGCAGCTGGACAGAACCTTGGGCAACATGGTCTAGTGTGAGGTGTCCCTGCCCATGGCAGAGGGGTTGGAACTATTCTATGATTCTATGTTTTTATATTTCCAAAAGATTGTGCTTATCATGTATTATCAAACTTCAAACAAAAAATAACCAAGTAATAATAATTAACCAGAATGTGAAATGTGATACAGTGTAAGTATGCTGAGTCAATGCAGTGGACATGGGAAAAAAAAGCAGAATATAACAGTTTTGCATTATGTCTAATGGGATGATTTGATTTGGTTTGCTCTTGAGGAGGCTATATGAGGATCTCATTACAGTCTATTTGGTTGTTGGTTTGTTTTTTTTTAAATTGGCAGATGATTTGGTACTGTAGGTTTGAGGATATGTGTTACGATGTAGAACAGAGAATAACAAGTTTTTCTTATTTATTTCAAGTGACTTGCTGGATGTAGGACAGGTGAACTGTGGGCATGGAGTACAAGAATGACTGGTACAGTGTCCTGGGTTCAGCAGCAGCAGTTTTTTTTTTCTTTCTGCGTGGTTCGGAGTTATCGGCTAGGCTTAAACCACGACATACAGGCATGGTAAACTTGTTAGGATATCGCCAGATCTTGAAGACTTCTGGTACAACTAACCAGCTAGACCATTGCATTTTACCATTTTTCAATGATCCAGGCATTTTATTCTTAACACATTGTTCAGTGGGAAACTAATTGATAATAAAAAACTGTGGAAAAGTCTTATGGCTCATAGTCATTGGCTCTGGGTCATATATATAATGAGCATGAGAAACAGTTTCTCTTATATCCTATAATATCTTTCTTACATAATTTTTAAGATTCTTTTTCTATGAGAGGAACCAGCTAATCTGAATACACTTTTTAAAAACCAGAATGTTTTCAGTGGATGTAAAAACCAAATCTTGTTTCAGAATCTGAATCAAGCTGTGAGTCAGTTTGCTTACCCTACCCAGGACCTGGCTCTTTAAGAAGGTCTTATACACTAATCTGCTACATTTTTAGATTGTTCCTTTCTGTATTATGTTTTGATTATCTCTCAAATACCACTTTATTAGACAGTTTTGCCTAATTGCTTTTCTGTAATCAGGAACTGCTGGGTAAGAAAAAAAGAATTGTCATATCTTGAGATATGATATCCAGGGAGGTCCATATCATTCTTATAGGATTATATTGAGTGGATTAATTGAATGAGTCTCTATTCTTATTGCAATCTCTCCGTATTAGAATGGATTAATTTATCACGTTTTCTTTCCTCTTCACAGTCTTTGACATGAGAATGAATCATCCCACTTTTTTACTGTTTTTTTCATTGGTGTTTTTCTAGCTGGCTCATGGTTTCCTCGCTTTTCAGTGTATTCAGAAAACAGAGGAAACATTAATAACTTGTTCTAATGAACTTGTGTGTGTTGGAAGACAGAAGGATAAGGGGGCTTCTGTTTTACAACAGACTGCAATGAAAACTCTGTGCTCCAGAAGATGCTGAGGACCTGGCAGGTTTTCTGTTAGTGGGAGTCAAGGAAAGATAGAAAGGCCAAGCTCAGAATGTTACTGAATGCAGCCTCCCTGTAGTTCTGTTTTTACTGTGGTGGACTTCTTTACAGTCATATTCTTAATTTTAGCTTGAGGGAAATAACTGCGACATGAGCACCTGACCATTGGCTGCTGACTTTTCTTTCAGTATCTTCATCTACAGTAGAATATTTCATAGTATCAGTCAGTTTTCATGTCCATGCATGCTGTGGCAAGTGTGCTATGCTGAGGTGGGTTCTCATGCAGTTATTTTTTTAATAGTAAAATCTAATTTTCCTTGCTGAAATGAAGATGACATTGTGGAAAAGCACTTTGCACATAATACCTATTCTGCATTTTAAAGTGCAGATCAAGTACAACCTTGCTAGTGCCATCTCTGAAGCATGTTTAGGGAAAAACACAGCTTTGCAGTGCCTCAGTATGGTACCTATGGGCCATGCTATACCTTCAGTGTGAGAGGGAAAGGCAAAGGTACAGCTACACTTGACTAGTTTCTTTAGTCCAAATGCTGATATGCATTGTGATTGAGGCAAGCAGACTCCTTCCCAGAATGGCTAAACATTAGCACCTTCAGGCCTATAAATGGGGCTATAGAATTCATTCTGCGACCCTACGGAAACATAGAGTATGGGTCACAGAGTACAACAAATCTGCTTTTAGGCCTGCATTCTGCAAAACACTATAGCTATAACTATTAAACTGCACAAGCTAGAAGCATGAAGAAAATATTAATACCATCATGTTTTATGGTGTTAATATGTAAATAAGATTCAGTCTTATGTGTGTGTTTGGTCTTTTTCTCCAAGCAGACCTAGTATGAAAATCATACATTTCTTGAATGGCTCAATCATTACAACTCCAGCAGAATGAGTGTGGCATGGGCACTGCACAGGGACTAAAGACTGGCTATGTTACAGACCTGGATTCAGGATTCTGTATTCCAGTTTAGGAATGCAGATTTCTACTCCAGAATAGTTTGCATGGGTAATTTTCTCTGGTCTTTCCTCTTACAGTAGTTTGTATATTTTATGTGTTTCAGAGGTGGTAAGTTACATCTCATGCATAGCCATATATTATGTATATACATTAATATATAAATATATAATATATACAATCCTATATATCATTTTTAGGTTGTATGCAAAGGGGCAGAGGAAGAATAATTTCCTTCTTGTTCCAGCTAGTTATTAGTTTGTACTATAAACATAAGCATGAGGTGTAGTGACCTTTATAATTTATTTAATCTTACCAAGCTATTTCTTTAGTAATATCTTATAGGGCTGAGGCAGTTATGGTAATCATATGGTGCATAACATCTATTCTCTGTTATGCATATAAAATTTACTTTCTTTTAATTTCGTCCAGAGTGTCCCTATGCTTGTATTACAAAGCCATATTGAATAGAAATGGTCTTCAGAACACAATGATAGGCATACTGTAGGCATTGTCTTAGCCTAGTGCCTTCCACACAAACAAGAAAATGACAATTGTTTTTTAACTCCTGTTAAAGCAAAACCCTCCAATTTTTTTTTTCTTTCTTTTTCTTTTATGGCCTTTGAAAATTATCCTCCTTCTGTGGTATTTTCTAACTCAATTTTAACAATATTCTTTTAAATGAGATGACGGTCAACTTTGTGTAGTATCAGCCTCCTCACAACACACTCCTGAATGGTCGACTGAGAATCTCCCTAGTCTCCCTGATATCTAGGAACTTGCTAAGCCCTGTGATACTTGATTCCCTTTGATTATTTCTTCAGCTCCTTTTTGTAATGTTTAGAGTGGAAGAGCAGAGCTTAGAAACTAGCCATTATACCAAAGTATATTGACTGCTTAATTATGTTCACACATTAAATGGCTAATATGAATTATGGCTTTGGTGCCATAAAAATGCTCATTATTTCCTGTTAAGGGCTTTCAAGTGGTATAATTTCCAGATCTTGGCCCAGAAGTTTGGAGCTGTAGATGCAACGGATGTGCCTCCAATGACACTTCACTAATGGGTTTGGCTTGTGACATTAATTACATTCTGTTCGGGAATTCTCTTCTGATTGAAATACATTTTGTGTGCGTGGTGCGAGTATGTTGTTACATGCCCTGTCTGGTGGAACAATGGGGGCTTCTTACTGTGTGCCCTTTTTAACTTGAATATTTTCTCTGAAGTGAAGGCAGGTACAGTTTTGTGTTAACTGAGGACCTGCAGAAGCATACTGAGTTGTCTTTTCTAATGTTTAATTTTTCTTTAGGGAAGACTCACAGAGATACAATTAAGTGGAAACAAGAATGGTTAATTTTAATTCTTTCCCTTTTTAATGGGTATTTAGAAATAAAGATATTGAAGCTAGAGACTTTCTGAACCAAACCTTTTGAAGCAGTGTTCTAGTTGTCTCAACTCCATTGATCAAATCAGACAATCAGGCATAAAACCTGATTTTGTCCTTGTTATGGGTGAAAATTGTAACATGCTCAATGGATAACTTTACATCAGAACATCAGAAAAAAATTTAAGGCCTATGTACATATATATATGTCTTCTTTCAAGTTAATATTCAGAGAATATATTTCTCAGTTTGCTTTTTAGAGTCCATAGAAATACTTTTTCCCATAGGCATCTCCTACCAATTTTACTTACACACTTTGGAAGGAAATTTGTGGCTAGAATTCATGCGAATCATTACTAGTATGAGGGACAAAAGTGAAAAAGTATCTTGTAAGTCCATTGAAAAATACTTACTTGAAATACTGATTCCAGAAAAAAGTCCAGTATTTGTTTCCCAGCACTAGAAACTGTTCCATCAGTTTTGATAATGTCACTTGGAAGCCTATCTTTCAGCAAGATCCCAGGATCTGTCAATAATATCTGTATATAAATGGCAGATCATTTCAATTTGCCAGCTGTTCAGAAATTGTATGACCAAGTAGACAAAATTAATCGCTATCACAGGTTTATGCTTAGCTCAGGTTATGGACCCTTGAGAAGATGTCTCTCCTCTGATTTGAACTCTGTGCTTTTTATCATTATTCTCTGGGTTTGATCTTTTTAGTTGAAACAAATAATACTGTGCAGTTTGGGTCTGTTGACCTTAATCCAGAAGGCAAGCTACTATTAGCAGACATCTGCATGATGGTGTGCCAATTAAAATTAGGAGAGTAAAGACTAATGTTCCAGTTTGCATACAAATAGCAATTTGCATAGCTCTTCAAAGAGAGAAACTCGGATGTTTTTGGAACTCTGTGCCATTTATCCTTGAGGCAAGTGGGAAAGGATCATAAAGAGTTGAAAGGCAACGGCAGCTTTAATTTTATTTCTGTGTAGTGAATGTGCAGTGATGTTGCAACTTCTTATATCAGATACCTGTAATTTCTCTGAAGTTAGACAACTTGTGACATAATTATTTTACTTTCAGCTACTGTGTTCAGAGAACAGAGATGTATGGGGTGATTGTGGAAATTTGGAAGGAGATGAGGTTGAAAAATAAAACAAATATTTGCAGTTATTGGATGAAAGGATGATTAAACTAGTAGTTTATCAAAGTGAAGAAAAACAACCCAAAATCCCCTTTAATATTTGCTCCACTTTACAGAGAAGGCAAGGGAATGAGGATGAGTGAAAATGTGAATTAAAAAACTGGTCTAAAAAATTTAGGCTGGTGGGACCTAATGCCAGCAGGTTTTCATCTGGCAGAGCACTGAGGTTGTTCTAAGAAACGGCTGAGAATCCTTTTGGCTCTGGCAGCCGATAGACCTGTATGCAGTACTTTTTGTTACCACAGTTATCTACAAGTGTTCCTATACCTCCACCAGGATCTCTGAAAATTGTCACCATCTCCCTGGGACTCTTGAAGTTCAGGTATGCTTCCCTCTCTGTGACTTTCTTAGGATAGTTTTATTTTTTAGCTTGCTGAGCTGATTTTCAACCTTGCTTCTGCAACAGGAACAGCAGTACAAATACATGGGGGATGAGCTGTGGTGTGTGTGCTCATTTCCTTGTGCAATGTTTCCAACCACTGAACCAGGCTCTAAGAGAATCCTGAAGTGGTTCACATCTATCTTTTAGTTACCAGTTCTCCACCTTTTTGAACTTCAAGCTTTTGGGCGATGCTGTCTGTTAATCTGTTAACATGTATGGAGAGTTCTAAATCAATGAACTTTACCGCAGAGCCATCTAAGCACCATTACTGTAGTCTATTAGTTGCTGGCTTTCATGGATTTTCTTTCTTCCTTCTTTTTCTCTCATGTTGTTATATCAGGGTCCAATTTGTTATGAGGATGAAATTCAACACTTACCAGGAATTGTGTTTTTACCACTGAAAATTTCGAATAGTTCTCAAGTGAAACCTCAATTGTGTGTTACTTACCTGTGAATATCCACTGTAATGGACATAATACCTTACAGTACGCTTGACTCTGTGATGACAAAGATCAACAAATAATTTGGAGTCTACAGAAAAGTAGAGAAGCTGTGATCTTATTTCAGGCCTGTGAGTCATGAGCTTGGAATCTTTTTCTAGTGGAAGGAGACCTTGGAGCTATTTGTCTGTCTTTGTTTCTCTTTACCTCAATTCTCTCATCTGTGAAATAGTAATAATACTTGCTGTGTGATTGGAAGGTCTAATTCATTAGTGTGAATGATTGCTGAATATTAGGCTGGGGGAAAAAAAATGGTGTATGGATGTTGCAGTTTATTATATTAGAGATTACATGTAACTATCTAAACAGAACGACAGAACTTCATATTCTGAAATCATTTTCTCTAAATAACCATAAGCACATAATTTTCAACAGGAGATGCTTACGGTTTGGACAGTTACAAATATTAGCATCTGGAACAAATGAAAGAATCATCCAAAGACAAGCTTTTTTATTAGTAGTAATGAATAAATATATTTAAAAGACATTTCATGCATAATTGCTTCACAGACTCATTTCCTGGGCTTCACTTATAGCACAGTAGCTGGCAAGACACCAGTTCAATGTACTGTGCTTGATCGCAGTCAATGCATTTATTCTACACAACAAAAAAGTTAAAACCAGCAAAAACAAAAGCAAAGAAACAAAACTTCAAAGTGCAAGATACCTTTAAATGCAGCATTAAATCTCTAAAATTCACTGCGAATAATGGGTTTCTACAGGAATTTACACAATCATCTGGTGCAACGCTGGAAAGAACAGCAAGGAGGGGGACAGTTCTTGATACAGCGTGACTTTCCCTTCTCACATCACCAGGTGACATGTTAGACCTCAGGTGAGTTCCAGAGAAGACTGACATACTGCTCGCTTGTAAGGCCTCCTGGATAGGAACTACTTTTTTGCCATGTAAATCCTACCACAGTGAGAATCTCTTAACTGAGCAGGGCTACTAGGAGGAATTACAATATAGTTGCTTTTTAATAGTAATACCTAGAGGATAAAATCAGTTGATCTTAAAATTTCAGCTTAATTATATAAAAATAAAAAGACCCAAATAGAACTAAAATGATCCTGGCCTGACACAGGAGACATGAGAAATGGCAAAATCTGATGACAAAATCTTGTTTATGGTACCATTGATGATCATAACTGAAATAACATGGCTGTGGGCAAAAAAACCCCAGAATATAACCTTAAAACCCAAGCTAACTTGAGCAAGTTTATATGCAATTTTATTAACTGCAGTGAGGCTGCATGCATGTTGCCAAACGTAGCTGCTCTTTATACAGGGCAACACTGAGTAAGAGAGTGGTGGAGGGACAGCAAGAGGGAATAGGTCATTTTGACAATTTCACTTTTCAATGGCTTGTTTGCTCATTTGCCTCACCACTCTAATCACCATTTATCAGTGACTGAATGATGTCTTTGTGTAATATTTTGGGCATTAGATATATGCTAATGTCTTTTTCTAGCTAGGATAATCAGTTATATTTTATTATGACTTTGTACTTAGTAAAAAACCACCCCAAACCAGCAGTGATTGTAAAGTATTTTCAATTTGGCATAACCAGATTTAACATGTAATGCAAATGCTGTAGTTTTAAATTTGGCACATAGTCTTAACTACAGGAAACTGATTTTGATGTATTCACTGTTTTCATCACTAGTTATTTCCTTCCACACATTTAGCAGGAATACTTTTATAAACGGTTTGACCTGGGTGTCTCTGGATGATCCAGAGAAACAATGAAAACAATGAAGCTGTTAAAAATGTTACCGAAATGTGCAACAGTAATGAAGAGCAGGACACATTTAATTATAATTGCGAAGTCAGAGTGACTTTAATTTAGACATGATGGATACTTTTACAAAGGTACAAATCATACTTATGTGTTCAATTGTGTTATTTGGCCTAGTAAAATCCTCCATAGCTTGTTCAGAAAACCAGAGTATATTCACAGTAAGAAATTTTTAGTTGTTTATGGCTTTTTATTTCAGTGCTCAGGGTTGGCTCTTTGTCTCTCCCTCTTCTCCATGCAGTTTTTGGATGATTGTAATCAGAAAATGCTCCTTTTTTCTGGAATAACTTAGTCAAATCTATTCTTCTTTGCTTCCTCTGTATATTTCTATTTATTTTAGAGTTCAAGTTCAAATATTTCTTATTGCTTTGAAATGTAAAAGCATTCAGAGGTTTGAGTTGTTTTAACATTCTGTGTTTACCTAAACATTTCTGTCACCTGATGTAGTCATTGTGAAAGGTGAAATTACAGGTGTAAAGTCCCTTATCTTTGTGATGAACCCTCACAAGCCATGCGGAGGTGTGCAGTCAATGTCCTGGAGGTCAGCTACTGACTCCATTCAATTTATTTTTTGTCATTTTAAAGCTGTAAAACCTAAAATTTTGTTTGAGGTTTGCAGTTCTAAAATATCTTCTGTTGACTAGGCATCTAAGAGTATTTGAACCTCCTTGTTCATCTCAGTGGAATGTAAGTAGTGACCATCAAAAGATAAAGATTCTGCTGGAGGTTGTTTTAATGTAGATAATACATAATTTTTATTAAAGTATGATAAGCATTTTACGTTTTATAATTGATTTATAGCAATTTTCTTGGGTGTAGGTAATAAATGATTTCTCATTGTGAATTGAGTCTAAACCAAAATCTTTATATTTTACAAAATCATTTCATTTGCTGTGGAGAAAAGGGGGAAAGAAAGATTTTTTCTATAGCTTAGTGGACAGAAAGTCACATGGGATCTGGGAAGCCAGAGTTCATGAGCAATATATTCTTTGTACAGAGTGGATTCATGCCAAGAAGAGAAAGTGAATCACCTCAGACAGAGAGGGGCAAGAAACAGCTCTCACATCTCCAGCCTGATTCAGGGGAGCGTTCCTTACTCAGGCAGGGCACTCGGAGCTAATGGCTTCTCTGCAAAGGATACCTCTGCCTCATATAAAAAGATCTAGCCTGGACCCAATAGTTTGCATCATTCACAACTAGTGTGTGACTGCTCTGCCATTTTTTTCCCAATTTTTGTTAACTTTCAAGCTGCAGTGAAAACTATTTTCCAGAAAATCCTTATTTAATCAGCTTGCTTTTGTTATCTTGAGGCATGGCTACTCCAGATTGGAGCTGTCTACAACAGAGCTCCATCCACAATTAAATGACATTATAGCCTACAATTTTTTGCAATCTAGTTAATGTGTTTTATAAAAATTCTTAAAAAATATTCTTTTAGATTGTGTCTATTGTTTCCAGACCAAAGGTACCAATTTCTCTATCAGAACCCTTAAAGAGTCTCTCTTATTTTGGGACTGACAGTAAAATGAATGGAAATAGTTTATAAAACACACATTATTCTAAAAACACTGACTTTGCAGTATAAAACATAGGTCTGTTTTATAGCACTCATGCAGTCTGTCTTTTTACATTAGTTGCTGATTTTTTTAGCTATAATATACTCAGAATATCTTCCAAAAGTTTTACAGTATTTCTGGCTCAGCAAAATAGTAAAATCTTCTAAGTGATTGTAAATGATGGAGTTTTTTTCCAGTCATTGCAGAAATTACTGCTGATACTTTGTGGTCCAACCAGGAACACACTGTCCTACAAAGATTAACTAGTGATGATTCCTTTATTTATTCAGTGGCAGTAGTCCCAGGTTTAAATACGTATAACACTGTTGATCCTAGCAATTATCATTCAAACTAAATCTACACACAAAATCTCATTTATTCAGAGCTACATTAATGAGTCAATAAAGCTCTGATGAATGTGGCTCTGTGTTCCTATCTACATTATCTTGAAATTTGAGCTGCAACCAGTAGATTGAAGAAGGTTGTTTTTTGCTCCTGGGTTGTTTTTTGGTTGGTTTGTTTACAGTCTTTAATCTGTTTCAGACTTTTCCAGTGCAGAAATATAAGATTCCTTAGACTGGGTATTTTAATAATAACAGTTTTATCATATTCAATGAATTTCATATAGCACATATATTGCTCATGCTGATATTTACTGCATCAAGTGTCACTGATTATCAAGGGTGAGCGTATTGTGTCCATTGCTAGTTTGTCCAGTAGAGGATTTATCCAATTTGTATATGCATGCAGCAGAAGCATGCAGTCATAGTGGATATCCCATTGTTATTAACTTGGTGGTACTATAAAACTGTGGGTTAAACAGCTTAGGGGATTTAAGAAAAGGTACAAATATGCAATAAAATTTTATGAAAGGCTGAAAGATATTAGTGAAAAAGTCATGGCAGCAGGGCTGAATTCCGTAGGTTTACTTGTTATGAACTCTATACTTCCACCATCATGGGTTTTTTTTTCTCTTTTAATGAATTTTTATAAAGACAGACATACATGGTCACAGATGGAATGAAATGCGTAGAGTACTGAATTAGTTATAGTTTCTACAAGGTGAAGTTTAGTTGGAGCAGCATTGTCTCATTCATGTAGATTTGAGCTTAAGCTAATGAAATTATTATTTCTTTAAGTTTATGGGGAATAAGAAAACATTTCTAATGACTACTTTTTTAATTTTTAACAAATTAACTTACTAATTGAAATATAGTCCAATGTCTTTAGACCATAACTAGCTCCAACAGAGCCGATTAGGGTACATCTTCTCTGGCTGTAAAGCTGGGCCTTCTGGCACCATGATGCACGGTCTGGCTAAGAAGCTCTGAATTGTGCAAAGCTGAGATCTGCCACTACAAGAAACATTTTCAGTAGCTTTAAAAATTTGATATTATTAGCTAGAATGGCTGCAATCCCCATATGTGTTCTTGGCAGTCCTGTGTTCTTTAAGTGCTTGCTCTTCCCAGTGTAACAAACACCATGCATTAACTCCCTAACAATACCTCAGCTTTCAATGTCTAGCTTGTATAAGATAATGAGCTTTTGAGTTCAAAGACTGTATGGAAACTTTGTGATCTGTAAGCTGAAACTTATACATGGAATAGTATGAGCACCTTCAGTGCTAGTATTTTATTCTAGAATAAATTCAGGTGGAGAATCTGAATTGCTACCATTTTTTTTTCTCTGAATTTGACATACAACCAAGCAAAAGAAGTTTTTTTCCTGTTTATTGGGCTTTTGTAAAGAATACAACAAATCATTCTCATTTACAATAAAAGTAAAACCTTTTCTTCTGATGAGTTGAGAATGCATCAATTAATTAGAAGAAATCAAAATGGCTTTTTAAAACTGAAATTAAAAAAATAAAATCAAGATGTGCTGAAATGGCCATTTCATATAAGTGGAAAAAGACAATGTTTTATTTTGAAAAATTTAGGAAGGAGCTCCTTTTAATTTTCAGCACACATTTTCAGAGTTTTTAAATGAAATCAAAACCTGTTTTTTTGGTAAACCTGTGTCATGTTTTCAGAGTAGTTAGTGTGAATCCGTATTCATTGCTGGGGGACTTGGGAAAAAGAATGAAAAAGTCATATATGTTCTTTTCTTTTTCCTTTTTTTTTTTTTTTTTTTTTTGCCAGTGCTGAGCATTCACAGGTTTCTGTGGGAGGACGAGCAGAGGCTGAGGGGCCTCAGCTACCATCACACGTGCACCCTTCCCCTAGCCTCTGTTAGATGTTCCCAGGATGCTTTGTACAGCCGCGTGACACCTGTGACAGCTTTCTTCCTTCAGACTCAGGCTGTGCTCACCCCTGCTGAGCTAGGAGTGACAAAGGAGTAAATGTCTTGAGATCGATCGTTTGTCGTAACACTGCCAATGCAGAACTAGTGCCTGCCTTCCTGCAAGAAGGCTGTGGAGCTTTTAAAACACCGGGTCCAATTTAGCCTAACCTAGCTTCTTACCAACAGCATATTTGGCGCATTCTAATGTTGTTTTCTTGTTCAACTTTTAAAAAGCAGATCATACTGGCAAATTACCAACCTGTGAAGCTGAACTGCCCATTAATCTGCAATTAGGAAAAACCACTGAGAGGGTAACTAATTTGTGGTTATTTTCGTTTGTGCAACACCCATGATGTAAATTGTGCACTGGGTAGTTAATTTATGCTTGCTTTATAATGAATGCAACTTTTTTTTTCTTCAACCTCTTCTATTTGTGATGCTTTGCCTTAATTTTCATGTTTATTTTTTTCCTGAACAAATTGTCCTTTACTGCTTGTTCACTTGTTTACTTGGCAGATGACAAAGCAATGACTCTGAATTTGGAGTGTTCTTTGGTATTACTAGTAAAAATTAACAGAGAAACTGTTCTGCAGGTGCATTGTGTTGTCACCTTGGCTTCATGTGAGCTGTTCTTGAATCCTATGTTATCAAGTGAGAGCTGAGATATGAAAGAATGTTGTATAAACAGGTTCTATAATATGAGAATGAGGTGGATGTTACATAACACATGAAACCTCAGCTGCATAACTTGAAAGTAGAGTAGTAGCTTCATACAGTTAATTAAAACATGGACAGAATGCAGCTTGGTATTGTAATAGTATTAAATCAAAAGAGTGCTCTAGGTTATGAATTGCCTTTCTATGTACATGCAGCTTCCTCAGTGTGATTCTCACATAAGACACACAAGTACTGCTTCAGAGGATGTGTTCCCCATAAAAGTACATGATTAGGTAACACCTCTGTGGAGGGTTGACCTTGGTAAGCTGTCAAGTACCCACGCAGCCACTCTCTCACTCTTGTCAACAGGACGTGTAGAGAAAATAGGATGAAAAAGCTCATGGGTTGAGGTAAGGACAGGGAGATCACTTACCAATTACCATCAGAGGCAAAAGACTTGACTTGGGAAAAAGTAATATAATTTATTGCTGCTTAAAATAGAGCTGGGTGGTGAGAAAGAAAGATAAAAACTAAACCACCTTCCCCCTAAACCTCCACCCCTTTTTCCCAGGCTCGGCTTCACTCCTTCACTCCTGACTACTCCACCTCCCCCACCCACTGAGCTGTGCAGGGAGATAGGGAATAAGGGGTTGCAGTCAGTCCACAGCATTTCTCTGCCATTACTTCCTCCTTACACTATTCCCTTGTTCCAATGTGGGTCCTTTCCATGTGCTGCTGCTCCTGTCAGGAGAACCTGTTCCAGGGTGAGCTCTCCAAAGGCTGCAGCTCCTTCAGAGAATAAACTGAAAGAGAGTTGATGTAGATTAGATATAAGGAAGAAGTTCTTCACTGTGGGGTGGTGAGGCACTGACACAGGTTGCCAGAGAAGCTGTGGCTGCCACATCCCTGACAGTGTTCAAGGCCAGGTTGGATGGAGCCTTGAGTGACCTGATCTAGTGGAGGGTGTCCCTGCCCATGGCAGGGGGTTGAAATGAGATGATCTTTAATGTTCCTTCCAACACAAACCATTTTATGATCCTATGATGATTCTATGAACATCCAGCGGCTCTTGGGTAGTGTCTCCCTGGCTGCTCCTTTCCCCTGGCTACAGGGAAATACCTGCTCTGGTGTGGTCTCTTCCATGGATTGCAGGAGAATCTCTGATCCAGCACCACCTCCCCCTCCTTCTTCACTGACCTTTGTGTTCACAGGGTGTTTCTCACGCTGACTATTTTTTAACTTGCTCCTCTCTCCTGGACAGCATTCTGTCCTTATATACGTTTTCCTAGGGGTGCTGCACCATGGTTGACGGGCTCAGTGGGTCCCTTGGCGCCTTGTGTAACCAGCTGTGGCTGGCACGGGGCACTCCACTGCCGGTGCCTGGGCACCTACAGTCTGTACAACCTTCTTCGGCTAAGGGAAATTTCCTAGCTTTTTCTGCATCCCAGTGTTTCAAATCTTGCTTAAGAAAGATACAAACAGGTACAGTCTGTGCTTCTTGATTCGCACCGAGCATATTATTTTAATGTGAGTTTCAACTGGAAGAACACACTGAAATTAACATTTGATGTCTTATTCTTTGATATCTGGCATTTTTCACTGGCAGACTATAATAAAGAAGTCAGTTATTGCTATTAGACATATTTTAGAAGAATTCTTTTTTGATGCATATCTCCACTTGGATTATTAAATTTAAATCACTGCTGCTATCAGTTTGAATACTAATGATACATTCTGCCAGATGGAAGCCTTTAATAAATTTTCACTTTTCTCTAACAGTCAGCTATAAATCTTAAATAAGAGACTTTTTTTGGGTGATGCCAGCTTTAATGACTTATGTCCACACTGATTTCAATGTCATTAGTACCTGGGAGGCAGGAAGTTCTTTAATTAAATACCATTTTTTCACATTTATTGAGATGCTAGGCGACACAAACTCCCTTACCTTGTGTGCCGTTTGCTGTAGCACAGTAAAAGATTGGGGTTTTTTTGGTGTATTGTGAATGGTTTCTGAACTGCCACTCTCTTTTCTGCTGTACTTGTGCTGCATACCTGAGACCGTCCTTCACTGTGTCATTCAGCTGATGTGCATACTCACACTTTTGAGCTCTTTTCTGTTGCTGTGTGTGAAGCTCCAAGTAATGGGGCTTGCGAAAGGGACAGGGAGCTGCCCTATAGAAACATTTCTGTTTCTTAGTCTTGGCACAATACTTTGTTGATTTTAGGCGGTTTGTACTCTTCCGAGGGCACTGTCACCCTCCACAGTACCAGGGCTGCTGTTATGACCCAACACCACAGGTGCAGGATGAATGAACCTTAATAAATGAGCATGTCTCTTTTGCCAGCACATTTGATAGCCTGTCTTCATCAGCTAGTGATATTTTCCTCCAGAGTAATTTGCTATATTCACTTTTAGACTTAGGAATTTTTGCATGGGAGATATACAGTAGCTAAAATCTGTGCTGTTGTAGGGAATTCAACTTCATATAGCTTAACTTTTTCTCTGCTGCATTCTGCCTAGCTGGAAATGGCTCCTTCAGGGAAAAAAAAGATGTTTATCACTCTGCTGAAAGTATAGGAAAAAGTATGCTGGAAATCCTGGCTGTGGTAGGGAGGAGAGAGTAAACGCTAGGTAACAGGAGAAAATGAAATCACAGCATTCAAACTTTCTGTACCTTGAGCAAAAGAGAGAACAAAAATACTTATGTGAGTCAATAACTATTCCCAATGGAATCTTCGGAAAAGCCTACAGTCAGAGCAAATTTTTCAGTTATTGAGTTATTTTCTCACCAGTCTGTTTCACTTATTGATTTGTGTTGTCATTAAACCTAAAAGCCACACAGTTAAATCTGTTTCATCAATGCACCATGCTTTTCAAATAATTCCATTATCTAAATGATTATCTAAAGTGCCAATTACAAGAAAGTAATTAATGATATCATAATGCAGAGAGCAGGTTTTGCTGAGCTTTGCAGTGGCATTTTATTCATTGGTTTTCTGTTTTGTTCTCTGTCTGCTCCAAAGGTAGCAAAAAAATATGCCCGTTGGAACATCTCCATCACGGAACAAAAGATGTCAATTATGGAAAAGTATGGTCACCAACAAAACATTCCAAATAATTTTAAGAAATTTTCTGACATAGCAATGGTAATTATTATATTTCAGTTTCAACGACTGTAATTAAACCTGACCTTTAAGTTAATTATGTCTTGACATTTATGATTTTAAACTAGCTTTCCCTGTGGTGATGATGTGTTATATACAGATGCTAATAAGTAGTTTCTGTAGTGTGAACAAGCAGATTTCATATGTGCCTACCCTGCAGTTCAGAGAACAGTGTCACACACATACCAATCTTCAATACATTTGTGCACTTTTGGTAATGCTGTTCCTAGATTTTGTAATGTCATCCTAACATTGCTTCCTATCCAACAAAAATCACTGACACAATTTTAAAAGGAGCTTAATGAGCAGAAATATATTCTGTTATTGTTATAATTCTGTATTTATGTGGAACTCTTAGATTAGCATGGCAATATGGAGGCAAATAAGTCCAGCTCTTACAAAGGCTGCAGCATAGAAAGACCACAGTGAAATAGTGAACCATGGGAGTTGGAAACTTAGGACAGAATGTAAGTTGAGAACTATTCTTCCTTGCGTATAGCATTAAGCCTAGCTAGGTCCAAGATAAAACACAAAGGTGAGATTAGATAATGCTGGAAGAAACATCAGCGATGGAAGGTTTAAAGGTGTAACGAGAAGCATTTGTGAACAAAAAAAGGATGTTGCAAAAAGGCATAGCCAGGTGTTTTTTTAATGAAGATAGTAGTAGTGAAAAGCTGTATTTCTGACAATAAAGCCCACGCTGGTGTATCTCAGAGAGATCTATCTTGCATAAAACAGTTCAGTAGTCTTCAGGAAATATCTCGGCCCTTTTGAAAGTCCAAGGTGGCCTTGTTGTTTGTTTGGAAGTGTTGGAAAGTTTGTCTCCAGAGACGTGTTTTTTGTGTATTATGTTTCATTGCCCTCATGCTCATACTGTGCCTTCAGAACTGAACTCTCAATTACATTGAACAAAACTACTGTCCCCTTTAAGTTTAAAAGCACAGCCATTTATATAGGGTCCTACACAGGTGTGTATAACTCCTTCCTGATCCATACATTCATCTACTTTGTGCATGTCATATGTTGAGAAATCTCTATCCTGCCTGCTTTCAGGCTGCATAAATTCAAATCCATATGGAATTCTTTGCATATTATAAATATATATAATTGGACTGGGATCAAGCCAAAATTCAAAATGGTCTGTGTTTATGTGGAAAGCTAAATATGGCTGAATAATACAGCCATAATGTTTACTAGTTTTAGTGGTTCTTATCCTTCAGAATATGTGTGATTGTTATATGTCTGATTAGTACAGATACCCAAAAATATTTCCCCAAAGCCAACAACCAGTACAGTGCAGATATTTATGGGGAAAACAGGAGTCCCCCTATAGCCCATTTATTTTCTTTCCTATACTAACAATTCCTTAACAGGTTTTCTTAAGCTGTTTGCTTATTTGGATAAATCATAGTTTATTTGCTGTTTTGTTTCTGCACAAAATTTTGACATGTTTTTATAGTGGGTCACTTATGATAAGGAAAAGGTCAATAGAAAGTTTTACAAACCAAGAGGCCTACTCTTGCTTAGAATATCTGGACCCTGGCTGCCTGACCTATTCATTGACTGTGTTTTCTAATTGGGTCGTCATTGCTATTCAGCCAGCAGTGTAATGTTGTTAACTGCTAGTTTAGCCAGAACATGAAAATCAATCTGCCAGTAAAGGGCATAGCAAGCACAATGCCTGTAGAATATTGTATGTTTGGCTTTGGCATTCAAAAGATGCTTTTTGATTTGTGTGATTCTGATGGAATACTGTAGATTTATTTCCAAACTAAGTGACTTACAGCTACTGATGGTATCTTATAAAAGTCTTATTGCATTGCATTAAGAAGTGTTTTTTGATGAAAGACAAACCTCAGAACACATATTTTTAAGAGGTATGTGACAGAAGAATGTTATACTCCTTGAGTTGTGGTGCAAAGAATAGTTGTGCTGTATATCCTGACATCTTGTTCCATAATTACTGCAGTTTTTCCTTTCTGAAATAAAGCTTTACAGAGTGTGGGATCTACTAGAACCAATAGAACACATGAAAAAAGCAAGTGACATTATACAATAAGTGCAGAAGCAACAGCTCATTCTTTTCGTGCATAAGTTTCCTCCTAGCTATGCTGTTTTTGGCATTTTAGAAAAATAACACAATTGATCTGATCTGAAAACTGCATGAAAAGCAAGAATGCTTTCATCAAAGTGAAAATGAAAAAATAAGCCCTTGACTTTCCTACACTTAAGTTTGTCAGATCCAAAGGAAATGAGGCAAACATGTACTTGGATTGGAACTTGATTATAGAAATGACTTGGAACTTAGCCTGGAAATGGTGCTAAGCCACTCCATCCCCATTGTTTTGTTTATCATACTGCTTCTTTTCCTTTACACTTTATGCCCTGATGAAAAGGTGAAAGGTCTTTTCTGTTCTTCAGATAGTAAATATCAGAAGCTTATTTTAATTGGGTAAAAATAGTTTTATTGAATGTTTGTACCATTGTTTTCAAATTTGAGACCTGAATTATCTCTAACATATTGATATAAATTCAAGATGTAAAAATACAGAAACATCTCTGTATTTTAACCAGAAATGTAATATAGAACATTAAAAATATCTCAAGAGGTAATGGTTGGGTTTTGGCATGGAGAGTAATTAATTATATCCTTTATGTGCCATGTACCATATACCTCTTTTGAAAATGGTCCAGAGGCCACTGAAGTCAGTGAAGCTCCATGTCTTTAAAATCAGTTCTAAATCTTTGCCTTAAACACCTATGGAAGAAGCAACTGAGAGACAATATGAACAAAACTAGAATTGCAGGTTGTAAATTGTGGATAACCAGGGAAGAGCTGCTGTTTAAAAAAAAAGATAAACTCCAGGGAGCATCATGTAAGACTAACAGGTGGCAGTACAAGGCAAGCAAAAGAAGACGTTTCTTTATGAAGCATGTAGGTAAGCTGTGGGACTCCTTTGCCACAGAAAGTTATGGATGCCAGATGTTAACAGAAGTGCCAAAGCAATTGAACAAATCCAAAGGGGAGCAGAGCTATTAAGCACACAGACATAACGCCAGGGTCAGGATATCCCAGATCCTTACACTGCTGGAGGCAGTATTCTGGGGAAAGACTGCCATGTATGTCCGCTGCTCTGCCTTTCACTGAGTGTCGGCTGTTAGTCTGAGCCCATAATGGGTTGCCTGACAAAGAAGATCATTGGCACGACTCACTAGATCCACTTGTAATTTCTTAAGTAGCTGTATGAGCATCAGAACTAGTGAATCTGTTCTTCTGTAGGTGTGTGACATATTTGATTCTGGCAAATGAAAGGCGTGAGCTTTGACTGATGTTCTTCCCACAGATTTGAGCTGTAAGTAATGTACCTACCTGTTGTTTTTTAATATCTCAAAATTATTCAGCACATACTGCAGCTTTTTTTCTCAGAAAAGCAGTATCTTCGGCACACCTACTTTCATGAGGAATGGTAGCTATTTATTATCTCTGAGCTCACTCCCATTTTGTGTGAATGTAAATGTAGCTTAACTTGCACAGAGGGATCTGAAATTTTGAGAGAACAAACATACATGGAAATATACATAGCTTTGATCATATAAGCTTTGTATAATTTAAAAAGCAGGCTGAAAACAAGATGTCTGACTGTTTCTCTGTAACAAGCATAATAAAGCAAAGGACAAGATTTAGTTTTATTACTAGTATAAGTACTATACACTCACAGTGTTACAAAACAGACAATTATACAAGGTCCATGCCCTACAAATCTCGCCATCTAATTAGGATGGTTTCAGTACAAACCATTAGAAGACTGACAGTGGGAACAAGACGGGTCACAGGAATTTTATGAATAAAGGCTACATGGAAAAAAAATAGCTGGTGTGAAGTATGCTGAAAAGACAAATGATGTGAAATTTTCTTCCAGCAGTATACCGTAAGGAGAATTATCTTCTCATAAGAACTGGGCAGCTGGGATTTTCCTTATTTTTGTGAGATATTCTCCTGAATACTGTGCTCTATATTCTCAGGTTCACATGTCTTTCACAGAAAAATTCCCATGAAATCTTGGGTTAAGTCAGTAATTCAAAGTGGGACATCTTTTCCTTCATGTGTGTCAGGCCTAGCAGGCTTTTACACACAATTGTAAGGTGGCACGTGGTCCTCCAGACATGGAGGAAACATGCAACTACCACTAAGATTGTGGGTCCATATTAATAGTCTGGGAAAACTTTTTCCAAGGACATTGGTGAAAAGCTAATGTGTAAGAGGAGAGCTATAGAACCTGTACTTTCCTTTCAGAAAGAGTAGTGGAGATTTAAAGATAAATCATAGTGTATGTTCTGTAGTTTGACATGGTTTGACATCACTAGAATACTCAATAGTGACCAAAAGCAATGAAGAACACCACAAATACTTAGCCCTTATCTTAAGACATTCTCTGAAGTCAAGATTTAATAGCAAGTTTCCTTCTGAGAGGAAAAAAAGGATATTAAAACTTCAGCTAAGTCTGTATTAGACTGATACCAGTTTGTCATTTTACCTTTATTTGATGATTTTTTTATAAGGATGATTTAATTTCAATACCTATACTATTTTCTGAGCTGTTAACATTTTAAATACTTCTATACCTCATGCTGTTAAGCTTTTGAACATACACACAATATACTTCTTTTACATCTAGCTTTCTTACATTATAGCAGAAAGCAAACATTTTTAATTTATCAAAGAATGTCTTTCATTTCTTGTCTGCATTTTGTTTCCTTTATAAATAATTTTTAT